>JANDKE010000540.1:0-23522 GCA_027627275.1 Coprinellus aureogranulatus | reverse complement strand
TGTCACAACGCCCCCTTCGTTTTGCTCATTCGCCCATGCCAACGTCCTCCTCCTCGCCTCAAAATAATTTAATTATCCGCCTTTTCCTCCTCCCCCTCATGCCCGTCCCCGCCTCAAATCCAAACTACCTCCCCGTCCTTCTCGTCTCCGTCGCAAATGCCGCCCCCGACGACAACTTTGTAGCACCACGGCCCAGGGGNCAGGTCGACTATCTATCTCACGAATGGCAGGAAGAGGATGTATGGCGCTCATGGAGGAACATGACTCGCCAGAAGAAGGAGATTGCGAANGGTGTGCGGTTAGAGAATGCGTCGTGGAGGACGTGGTGGAANCAGCGCAACAAACTGCCAACAGTGTCNCCNGAGACGCTCAACTGGTTCGTTNGNCCGACTNTTGNGTCCCCAAGGGTGGACTTGACTTTTTCTCTAGGCTGAAAGACTCGGACGTGACNTGGCTATATGGGCCNNTGCATACGGCTGCAGATGAGAAGCCGCTGAGACCACCAGGAATTNCACCAACAACNCCAACAACCGCAGAGGCACCACCCCGAACAACCAAGCCAATCCTCAAGTACCGTAGTATCACAGAACTCCTCACTTCCGACCTCCCAACATCCCCCCATATTCAGCCCCACCCCGATTCAGAGGACGAAGCATTGCGCGCCCCCTTCGTGGATCGGGAGGAACCTCAATGGTTCGATCTTTTGCAGACGATCCTGCGCTCGATGCGAGGTTGACATTCATTCGTCGGCAGAGCGGATTAGACTCAAGAGCGGCCCTCTTCGTACTCAGTCCAGTGAGCACCTCAGAACTGCATGACTTCGTCAGGAGGTACAGTGGACATCACCTCATCCAAAGGAAGTTTGGCTAAATCTGCTCCGATCTATCAAGTCTCCAGCAAGCACTGTATGACCCCGCTCTTGAATACTACACCGCGCATTCCAAACGCGTTCGGCGTAAGCGTAACCGACACTCCCAGACTTCCGCGTCCTCTTACCCCAATCCTGCATCTCTTTCNNTTGGAAACCCGAATGTCGCAAGGCCACTGAGGCCTGAAGGATGGACGGTGCGGTATGAATACAAGATGGCTTGCTTTGCAGAGTTCAGGGGAGAAGATGAGGTCGCACTCAAGTGAGTTTAATTACTGATGCCGTTGCTGGACCCTTCGCGAGTGCAATGCTCGACGAACTCAAGGACTGGGAACTGACCGTGTGGGTCNCAGGCACTACCAAGATGCGTACGCAACATTGACNATCATGTTCGGGTCAACTGCGATTCTGCCACCGCGCACAAAACGTTGGGCAGAGGCCAAGGTCCTTGCAGACTGTATCAATATCAAGGTCAGAGTCTCCTGTCACAGATTACCCCATGTCTCTAAGGTGGCAAGTAGATCGTGAAATTATACTTGTACAACAACGAGCACGCGCTAGCACTCTCTCATCACAATACCCACATCCGTCAATTCGGGGACTTTTCAAGGGGCTGGGGGATCGGCGAAGAGACCTATGAGTTCTGGAGCTGGGTTGCAAGGCAATACAGGGTNCTAGCAGAACTCATAGATCAAGGTGCACGAGCCGGCCTTACACTACCTGCACACCAACCGCACCCCTCCGCTACAGTGACCACTGCGAAGGGTGGAGGGCTCTTGCCAGAATTGGACAGTATAGCACGGAGTGCCGGTATCCAATCCTAGCCATGCCCTGCAACACTCAGGCTTCTATTACTATATGGCAGCCAAGTGTACCGATGCGAGGCGGGCAAGATTCCTGGCGGCGCTCCAGGCAGGAAGGCCAGGGTCAACCCATTGCTATCTCACCAGGATTCTCAAATGAGAAGAAGGTAGATCATTTGGCTTTGGTACTCGAGGTGCGTCTGTCCTTTCCACGGCCTATCTCGTTGCCATCCGACTCAATGCTTATGCTACGTAGTTATACACCAAAGCTTACGAGCAGTTCAAACGGCACACCGCAGCACGAGCCTCTGCCCCATCGGCAAATGCACCTACTCAGCCAGCTCCCAGCCGACTTACTCATTACATAGCGTACCGTATAGCTGAGGTGCATGCCGAAGCCGGGAAGTTTGACATGGCAGTGAAGTTTTTCGAGAGGATCGCAAAGACCTACCGGAGTGAGGGAGAAGGAGGGTGGAACACCCTGTTGAAACCCCTCCTAGAGGCTTGGTATAAGTGCTCCCAGAGAATGGGTGATGTTGAAGGGAGCGTAAAACTCTTGATCGAGATGATGGGACATGGTGCGGTAGTCCACTTACCAAGCAAAAAATGGGGAAAAAACTGACAGTGTTTGCGGACCGCTAGACCTTGCGGAAAGCGAAGATCCGAGCGCCCTTGAGGAGGACCTCCTGGCTGTTTTCCAGGTGCGTCGACATGGGACGATTCGCCTGTTTTCGGACAAGTGTGTTTCGGGCTCATGCTCACTATCAGCCGTTCCGTGGTTCTAACGTCCCGAGGTTTCCTGTCCTTGTTCTAGAGTACAGTTCCCTCATCAAAAGATGAACCGCTCGTATTCGATCTACCCGGGGCCAAATCAATTCGTGCGTTCCTATTCTGTCGCCTCTCGACGGATAGAACCTGGCTAATAGCCCACCTGTTTGGTGAAACCAGTTGAAACAGACGCCGTATTCTGGAATGATCAGGTCAATGTGGACGAGGCCGCCCCATTTCAGCTGTTCCTCACGGCGCCGAAGCGCACTGTCATTTCTTCTGTGCCCTTCACCACTGTCAAGATTTACTTCGAGCACACGCCCCACCCTATCATTCTGCGACACAACGATGTGGGTCATGAACATGAACCACGCAAAGTCACAAGGATCCACCTAGGGGATGTCGGTGTAGGCAGAGCTGAAGGCAACGGGGAGAGTCTATCAAGAGAGATTCAAGCCAATTTACGCTGGACACCTGGTAGCACAATAGTTTGCACCGGAACGCTTCGTTCAAGCGAGCCCTGCACGCTTAGAGTGGGCCATCTCTTCCACCTTTCAAGTCAAATAATTAATGTCACTTTTATCTGGTTTTTGAATCTCATAGATCACGAAAGTTATCTTCAACATCGAGAGTAACAACAACTGGAAGGTGACGATGCCTGTAGAGCCGTGCTTGCCTAGAGTTGAAGCAAGATCGACTTCGGAGCCCCGCTGGCTGCGCTCACTAGACCCTCCCCAATTCATCGCGGTTAAGCGGGTGGATCCTTGTACCACGACGTACGTGCCTTCCGCTCAACGAATGTCGGTTTGAACTGTGCTCACACTTCTCGCCACTCGCACTCCACGAACCTTCTTGCTTCATTGACATTTGCTGTTACAGCGTCAAACCGCGACCACACCGTTTCAGCGTTTCAATTGTTCATCGAGGACCCGCTTTTCTAGACGAAAATTATCCGATCGTCGTCGAGGTGTTGAATCAAGACGAGAGGGAACTAGACCTGATCGCTGATGTACTATTGCAACCTACCGACATTGACGACGCAGGTGTGTCCAACGAGCCTTCATGATCCGCAAGACTGACGATCTACAGTGAATACTATTTCCGTGAATGGAGAAACTTCCACAAGCTTAATCAAGGATGTACCGTTTGGGGTTCTTGCACCAGGAGTGCAGGCCACCAGAAAATTTTACGTCGTGAGCTCTGGATCTGGCGGCAACAGGCTTCTGGATTTCTCCATATCTGCATCTTTACCCCAGCCACGAAGCGATCCCGGTCCTCTAGTGGAGGGGGAAGATGTTCCGGAACCCATGTCACCCGGGTCAGATGTTCACAGGACAGTATACCAAACGACTGTAACTGTACCGACTGTGGCTCCGTTTGCAGCCAGCAACAGCGTCGCGTACTCCCGGACACGAGGGCAATGGCGCGGACTAGCAGATATGACTACCTTTGAAGATGACTGCTATGATCAGAGGAAGGGCACTGAAGCAAACATCAATGTGAAATTGGAATGCTCAGGACCTTGGGCCATACATATCGATGATATCAAGCTGGAGACCCCGGTGAGGACCATGCTGCGAACACACCGTTATATCGACCACTGACCGGTTATAAAGGACGCTCTTGAGATAGAGGTTTTGGATTCCTCGATCGACTGGGCTGAAGGGACTCTTTACCCCACAGGTACGTGGGGTCGCGTCACATTCTGTTCAGTTGCACCTCTCTTACCTGAACCCTTTCATCCCAGAATACCAAATGGGAGACGAGTTCTGTTTGTCTTGTCGTGCGGAAATTCACGTCAAAGATGACGGCAAGAGCGAACAGTACTTGTTCCCCAGTCCGGGTCGTTACATCATAACATGGAGAAGGTACGCGGTCACGGACATGCAATACTGGCACTTGGCCGTTCATTGGCTTACTCTTCGCGCAAAGGATCATAGATGACGGAACATTCGACACTGCTTCAACTACTATCGTGCCACTTCCGCCTCTCAGTCCGCCGAGTGATACACTGGTCGCGCTGTTTGACATTCCCTCAACGGCCAAACTACATGAGCCAGTACCACTCACGGTCTTCATTCGAAATTATCACCCAACGAGATCTGCAAACGTCACAGTTCAACTTGAGCCTGACATTGCAGATGGATTCGTGATAGCGGGACTGCGCAGCGGTCGTATTCCCGTCCTTCTACCGGGTGCGGAGGAGAAGATGCAGTGGAAACTAATTCCTCTGGAGTGTGGATACCAGGGTGTCCCGAGGATTAAGGTCCTGGACAGGAGAAGAGCCGTTTCCGCGACTACTGAAGCGGACGATGCACCTCATGCTGGGCATGCGGGCGAACCGGTGCAGATTGTTGACCTGAGGCGGGACCAAAGGAGGTACGAAAAGGTGCACGTCGAGGCTGGAGCTGAGGGAGGGGAGGAATCTGAGATGAGAATTGTAGAATACGGGACTAACGTGGGAAGTATCCTCGTGTTGCCGTGCTGACAGAATTTACTGTAGAGTCTCATTATCGCCTATCCAAATTATCGGCGCAACTCCATGAACTTGCTGCCAATGATGACTTCAATTCTTAACTTCTTGTTTTCGGAAGGTTCCTGAATGTGCATGATTCACCTCTGACACCAATCATCAAACGAAGTGGACAACGAACCTGGGATCTCTGGCATCCAAGACTCTCGGTATTTGCAGAAGAATTCGCCTTTTGGCGGAAGCTCTTTGGGATCCTCCAAGGAACCGTATGTTATGTAGACCTTATCTCCGGCGTTGGCCTATGTTCATATGTCAGTCCGACTCGTGCACTCGGTCAGCGGCCGAGAAAAGGCATACACCGTATTCCAGNATCCCACCACCGCAAGTNCCGCAGAANTCCCTGTACAGCTTCGTTCCNGAACCATTGTCTGATTCATGNTTCCTGGTCTCNCCTTTGGTTATNTTNAAAGCGNTCTTGGGAATTCTTGTTGTGATACCGAAAGCGGATCCAGTCCATTTCTAGACGAANCTTTTGTCAGATGCCAACTNCCTCTNAGANTGGCTGTATTATGTAGTAGCACCTACACGGCAGTTCATGCAGTAACAGATAGAAGTTCGAGCGTNCCGATCAGGTTCTTCTAGGTCAACAACATATTCGATCTCGTGGCAATAACAGGACCCTGCGAAAGACNTTTTTGGTGATTCTGGTGCTGGAGACTTGCCAGAGGGTGTGCTCGGGGAGTCATACTGTTTGNGTGTGCTCATGGTTAGAGTTGGGTGTCGCGTTGTACTGGTAGGTCGTGGATTGCCCCTCNTATTAGTATCCAGACACTACCCTCGCTTGACGTCATAATGGGTCCCACAGGAGCACATGGATCCAAATTTGATTGAGTCGCTGGCGAATACTACTTGCAGCATGACTCATGAGGCGAACCACTACGGGTGCATAGTGGAGGACATATTNACGGAACACAAACAGAGTCGGGATAATTACAACTTGGAGTGTGTCCGCCGGACAGTGGTGACAACNAGACGAATTTGTTCCGCAGGGTGGTATTTAGCGNTCATTACCANTGCATGGGTACCAATAGTATCAAGCTTCNTCCGCGAGGATCGCGTCGAGCTCANACACAGTCATATCACGCTTCTTGTCAAAGGCATCCAGGGCGTGGTGAACGGCCTTCATGCTTGGGCGGTTAGAGGGAGTAAAGTCCCAGCAGTGCTCCAGCAAGCGCCAAATAGCATCCGGGAAGTCGACGGGACGTTCAGGTAGGGTGTGTTTTATTATCGCGAAAATCACCGCGGGATCCATGTGNAGGTTATGGTACGGCACCTTCCCAGACAGGACCTACGAGATATTATNGCTGAGAGCAGCCACNGGTTTAAANGTGAACNTAAATACCTGAAGGATTGTCATTCCGAATGCCCAGACATCGCTCTCTCTGGTCAGAGGAGGTGCGATATCATCATCTTCGTCATTGGCGGGTGGAACAACAAGTTCGTAGGCCATCCATCTGCACGTACCACCNCTGGATTTAGTAGTGAAACCTCTCACTTCAAGGATTCGCGACAGGCCAAAATCCGCAAGGCTTGCATGGCCTTCGTCGTTCACCAGAATGTTAGACTGTNNNCAGTCAAAATCAGTTACGTCAATGGGGCTTTTGAGTAGGAAGGAAGACCGCACAGCTTTCATGTCCCCGTGTATGATTCCGTTTGGCTGATGTGAATGCAAGTAGCTGAGCGCAGAAGCGGTCTCCGCCAGCTTCGTGGTACGGCACGTCAGCTGTGTGGGTCATAAGTTAACATGCAGGGGAATGGTGAAACTCACGAGCTGGTAACGATTGGCATCTGGATTATCTTCNAGGTACTTGGTGAGATTGCCCTTGGAGTAGTATGGACAAATAAGCGCCGGAGCTCCCGGTTGCCCTTGTCCTACATCAAACGAGATCCCAAGGAAAGGTGTTATGTTTGGATGTGTCAGCCTGCTCCAGACCTTGGCTTCCCTGACAAGCCTCTAAAGAACGGTAACCNGCATGAGGCGATGTAACTGTACCGGAAGTACGAGGGAATCACTNCGTACATCATTGCGATCCTTCACGTATTGCTTGTCCTGAGTGTATGTACGAATGATCTTTACAGCAACCTGGCATCGCTCNGTTCAGTCCCAGNAGGGNCATTATGGTTGCCAGTGCGTACCAGTGTATCATGTTGATCTTTGAATCGTCCTTTCCATATATCGGCAAGGCCTCCGAANGCGAATGCGACAGAGCCAACAGTCTCGATACGGCCGGTNAGGTTTGATAATCCAGCTGGGTTGAAGAGTTGTGGGATNTTCTGGCTCGACATTGAGATCGGGAAGCTAAGAAATCGACGGAAAATGGACGATATGTTTGCTATCCTTGCAGACCTGATACCCTGAATAAAGCGCCTCATGAATTGCATGCCATTGATACGGAGAGCTGCGGCCCACTTTTGCACGATGGTCTGNGGACAGAAAAGTCATGGTCATAGAGAAGGAATGAACAGCACGAAGGTGTGCGCNACACTGGATGTTGTCCGCACCAGTCGCCTCAAGCATNGTTTACANCACCTTCCCTTTCACCCGTGCTGTGGGCGAAGCCTCACGGTCCTGTGCAGAATTTAATAACACCCGGGCCTCATGTATCCGTTAGCCACGGGTCTGCGCACGGTCCTCTCAAAGGAGTCTGGGCGCTTATCAGCCTGACGTTCGGAAACGGTCACTGGGAGGTCAATCCCTTTGAAAGGAGATGCAAGTGATGTACACGAAAAGACNTAGCATTTAAGCCCAATGGACCAATGCGCACTNAAAACCCTATTCAGCCCAAGATGCGTTGCACCATTCTTCACGAGTTACTTGATTTCTAAACAGAAAGACTTCGGTATGTCGAAAGAGCGAGCTTCAACCGGGCAATCTGACCCGGAGTGAACTCGGTCATGCAGGAATCATCAGAGTAGTCCATGTAGTTGTCTGGTAAGAAAATTAGTCGATCTTAAATCCACCCACGGTCTCTGTTGACTTACGGAAAGGATCCTGGCCAGGAGAAGAGCAGGTATCACGGCTCGAAGGGCAGCCATAGGCGGGGCTAGCCTCTGCGGGTGTATCGTCGACGCCATCCCCGGATCCTGAGCATCCGCCCTGGAAAGTGTGGTATAGTCCCACCCAGTGACCAAGCTCATGAGTCAAGGTCTGCAAGATAGTCAGGTCGATATCCACACCACCACATCATAAACCGTGTGCACTTACATGACCGAGGTTGTATGGGACTGTAGCACCTCCCGGAAGCGATGAGAAAAGAATGACAACACCGTCGTCTTGGGGCTTGCTTTCATAATCCCAAGGGAATGTAGCATATCCCAGGAGACCATAAGCTGAACCAGAGTTGAAGCTAGGCAATGATTTCAGTTACATATCCCAATCGGGGGCGAACAGTTGGCTCACCCTACAGTGTAAACATTGAGATCACGCGATGCGCCCTTGCGCAGAGAAGTCTTCATTGCGGTCTGTTCAGTGGTACTTGGGCCGACACGGTTGAACCAGTTGACGTTGGTGGTCCTGTCGGTACCAGCAAGAACAAATGAAAGGCCAGTTGAGGCATACGCCTTGTTGAGAACGGTGATTTGGTCAGCAATCTGCGAGTCCCTGGTCGAACGGTCAGGAAAGAGACGATGGGGTTGTATCAGGGCCACTCACGGGATGTTGCCACCACTAAGGGTGGCGTCCCTGCTGACGACGTGCCAGTACACCTGCGCCAAGATCAGCGAATGGAAAGCCGATACTAAATGCAGGTTCGACGTGCATTAATTGTGGCAGCCCTCGCAGACGAGTTGCTCGCCGCAGCGACGACTTTGTGCTCGGCAAAGTGCTTCTCGGCCTTGATCTTCTCTGCCTCAGAGATAGTAGTACCACAGGTTCTGTAATGAGCGGAAGTTGTCAGGCCAAGTATGAAGTGCAGTCTCTCGGCGTCATCATCACCTTCGCGATGGTGGTACCGCCAAGACAGATGCCACACCAAGAGAAAGGCTGAAGAGCTTTGCGAAGTACATTGCGAAGGAGAGAAGTGGCCAAGAAAACTGCCTTGGTTGGGCAAACCGAGAAACTTACTGAGTTCCTTTTAAAGCNCTCGGGGGCACTCCCAAAGAACGCGCTGCCCCGTTCCTCGAATGATCGAGGGCGATAACTGTGCAACCTATGCGGAACAGAGAGACCGCGACCGGCGAAACAGAAGTGGTGGGGTTTGGCGCGCCGATGCGACCCACGGAAGAAGGTAAGCTTTCTCAGCAGCATATCGCCTTCTTGGATCAAAAAGATAGCCCTTTTAGAGGATTCTCTGCTTTCCCCAGCTGCTACACCGGTTTGGATTTCCATCGAAGCTGTAAGGATCGTGCTGAACTCCTCTTCGACATCACGATTCTCCAGGATAANAAACCGAACTTAGCTTCATGCTTGAGCACGCGATAGCGCACTTTGTTACCTATAGAGATAGACGTCAGATTAATGCGGCTTTAGACAATGTTTCTCACTCGTGGAAGCTCGGTTGGCTCGACTTTGGGTATATGTCGGTAGAAGGAGGCCTCATGCCCCGAATAGGCCGACGGCGAAAATGAAGAGTCGCCTGTCGAAGGCTCNAATCCACATGCTGCTGCGAGAGGGTTAGATCGGCCTATGAGGATATCATTGACTCGATCTTTTCGACGTGTGTATCGGCGTACGGCAAACGGAATCCTCTGCCCCAGAGCTGCATTGGAAGGCNAGGGGGATTGCAAGNAGNTNCCGGAGAAGGNCCATGTATACTTGCTATCTGCTCGCAACATCCTGGCACTTATCTGGCGAAGCAGTACCAGCATATNGGAAAGCTTGCTCCTTCCCCATGCTCGNNCGAGCAAGCCAGAAAGGGGATNCCAGACACAGCTATTTATGTCCGAAATCATCTGAGTGCCCACTAAGCCCTCCAGGCCTGTCATGCCTATATTGGACATTGACTTGCCGAAATGGGTCTCATCATAGCATATGAGGACCCTCGAAGCGAGTCGAAGGGGTCAGGGCAGTGGGGCATATCCCGAAACTTCTGACTGCGGGGAAAAGAAACTCGAAGGCTGTGTCGAGTGGGAGGTTGTACNGTGTCGTACACAAGCTGTACAGGTCATGTCTTCTCGAAGGCCAAATCCCCTGCCCTAAACCCAGTCAGATTCCGATTCCAAAGACGCCATGGCAGGCCGGGTGAGACGGTTTACCAGTTCTTACATATAGCCCGCGTAAAAAGGCACACCCCGTGATCCACCAGTGCAGTCCAGTACTGCATCACGTCAGGAGGACTAGAACCAGTGCTTACCGCACGGGGTCGATCACACCTACTTCCTTTGCAAGGTACATGTATCGCCTCATATGCACAGTCAGGGTGTGGTCGCCTTGGAGTAAGGCTGGAGATAAAGGAGTTGGCAAATACCGGTAAGCATTGTAGATTTTATGTCCGTCGGACGCTTCCCAAAGCCTTCGTCAACCAGGGTTTGCTTGTGGGAACAGGCGGCGACCACTCCTTGACGAATGACCTAGTGTCAAGCGGCTCGTCACTGAGAGGCTTGGACCACCTCTGCACAGCTTCCACAAGACCCTTCTCCAAGTAGCGCATGAACATAGACTCGCGTTGCCAGACGCCTGTCGTCCATATCGCCAAAGGACCTTGCGCCTGTGGCTGATCCTCGATGCCGAGGGTCTCTTTCTCCGTAGCTACTGTCCCCTCCTTCTCAAATGCGCATTGGGCTGACATTTGGATCAGGTTGGGTGACTTGGCGTCTTTGGAAATGGACATGCGCATCCTGTTGGCCATGACAACATCCGTGAAGATGCGGTCACCGACGATGATGAGTTCATGTTCTCGCAGTGGCTTCCTGAGAGTCGAGAAGTACGTCCGGACGGACGATATGCAGGAATATGCAGGTTTGAAAGACTGGTGGGGGAGAACTGGTACACCGAGGTGGTGCGCGACGGATTCAGACTGCCAGTCCTTGATCAATGTTACCTGTGCAGAGCAAGAAGGTTTGCAAACGCACCTGTATCCCGCCGGCGTCGAGATAAGTTCCTGCAGAATTGCTCACGATGAGCACATTGCCTTCTCCGAATGTCTCTAGACATTCTTTCCATGCTTCCTAGGCGCGCGGGCATTAGACTGATTGCAACTAGTACACTCTGAAGCATGTCTACGCACATTAAGCTCTGGGACTAGCTCGTCCTTGTGAGGAACTGTCTAAGGGTTGGGTCAGCTTGGGATATTAAAAGCTTCCGAAACAACTGTACCAGGCAGTTATCTTTGTCGAACACGGCTCCACGGTAGCCTGCGTTCTTTAGAGCTTTGAAGTCAAGGTGGCGGATGTCTTCCTGGATCTGGCTGGTTAGCTGAAAACCGCACTGTGACGAGGGGTGGCGCACCTTTCACAGACAGATGTGGTATGACTAGCCTTGGGTATAACAGCAGTTGAAATGGGACAAGGATCCCGGGAATATTGAGGGGCATGGCTGGATGAACGCAACGAGGCGGGACGTGCAATACGCGACGAACTGCGCAAGGTACTACTAAAAGCGCCTTACTCCCACGGTCAGGTCGCTATACTGATACCTTGCAACTCAGAACTGCATCTATACCTCCACCTCAGAACACCACTTCCAACTTCTGAAATGAGCGACTTCCTCTCCCGCGAAGCCGATATCCTGGGCGGAGAGTTTGCTTCGTCGCAGTCCGGCGGAGGCTTTGGCGAAGACATTGACTTGGATGCCGCCGCGTCACAGTTCCCCGACATCTCTTTGGACGGCGACATTCCGTCCCTCCCAACACAAACAGCACAGAGCAACAGCAACGGGTTCTCATTCGATGACTTTGATGAGCCAAAGGGGAATGAGAATGTGAAGGTCACTGGAGACGACGAACTGGAAAAGTTTGAGAGTCAGTTCCCGGAGATCGAGACGGTGAGTTGATCAGCTCCTATCCAGCGGTTGCCCCGACATCCAGCGTTGTGGTTGTCGTCCTCGCCGTCGGAGCGATCAATCCCTTGTGCAATACTCACCTTGGCTGATCGTATAACAACCCAGCCGGCATCGCAGTCCGTCGCCCAAGCCCCTTCATACGCTACGTTTGCACCGAAACCGCAGCCGGCTGCGACCCCCATCTTGACGCAGCAGATTCCCTGAAGAGGAGCCCGAAGTAATTCGGTATGCTTTACATTTGACCGATACATGACTCTTTACTCATGTCTACCCAGTGAGTGGAGGGAGAAGCAGGCCGCTAAAATCAACGCCCGCGAGGAGAAGGCCAAAGCACGCAAGCAAAAGACGATTTCCGAGGCAGAGCGCTCAATTGACGAATTCTATGAGGAATATGCGAAGAAGAAGGAGAGGAATATCCGCGAGAACAAGTGTGTGCCTCACATCTTTCTCTTCTTTTCATATTGACAGGTCACTATCCGCTTAGGGACCACGAAGCCGAGTTCCTGCAGAAGCAGACCGACTTCCTTGCAACTGGTACCACCTGGGAGCGAATTTGTGAACTCATCGAGTTGCAAAACTCTCAGAGCAAGACACTTGCTCGTGCTGGACAGAACACAACTGATCTGTCGCGTTTCAAGGAGGTGTTGTTGAGATTGAAGAGGGAAGGTGACGCTGCGCCTGGTGCTGCAGGATACTGATCGCTCTCTGAGCATACTTGATGATACCTATTGGATTCCCTCTTATCCCAGAGGCATAATTTCGGACCATTTCCTTCTCAATACATACTCGTGAGGTCCAATGTGGCTAGGTGAATTACGCGGTCTCAGAGGTTCGCCTTGGGGGGTGCCGTGGTGTCTTCAACATTATCAGGAGGAGTCTGGAGAGCGGAATCCGCAGTCAGCTCAACCCCTGGCGACG
Source organism: Coprinellus aureogranulatus (assembly GCA_027627275.1). Taxonomy (NCBI): domain Eukaryota; kingdom Fungi; phylum Basidiomycota; class Agaricomycetes; order Agaricales; family Psathyrellaceae; genus Coprinellus; species Coprinellus aureogranulatus. Next base: position 10,695 of record JANDKE010000540.1, on the reverse strand, counting down.
ACGTGGAAGCGGATGGTTCGGTCCTCGCGGTCTCCGAGGGCCTTGACGGAGAGGAAGATGGCAGATGCTCTTCGATGAACTGGACAATCTCATCTGCCAAACGCTCTTTCACGCCATCTGGCTCGTTTTGCAACTCATGAAAGCCACCCTGGATGAACTGGTCAACGGCAGTCGTGACACGTCTTCAAGAAATCTGAACTAACCTCAAACAGGGATAGCTTCTTCTTGCAGGAATCGGGGAGCGAATTGACAAACTTTTCGGAAGACTTGTGATTCGTGACCTGTGAAGGAGATGAAGAGCTGCAGGTCAGAGTGAGCCGATGTACGGTGTGCTTACCCTATCCTCTGTCCCGTGAACGATGAGCAGTGGGACGTTGTTTGGCCATCGCTTATAACCGCTGCGAACAAGCTCTTCCCCGCGCGTCAGCATATCAAATATGCCTCTCAGTGAACCCGTCTGCTTGATCAAGGGGTCTTGCATGTATGCCGAGTTGAATGCATTGTCATGAGACAGTTCCTAAATAGAATTGGCTTGCTTCAGGCCGCCTTTCATTCAGTGACTGCTGTCGCGCATACCTCCGCTTTGACACTCGCAGGAATCAACGTGTTGGGAGAAAGCACGCTCAATTTACCTCCAAGCCATCTCAGAAGTTTGGGAGCCGGGTTCGTTTGAGTGATCAGGGGACTCGTGGCGATTGCGCCAGAGAGCAAGGATACAGTGGCTTTGTACGGAGACGTGTCCTCTTGGCACACGAAGCCGAGTGTTTCCCCGCCACCCTAGGACCCAAGGATTGAGGAACGCCGCCTGGGCCATGGGAGGGAAGACGTACCATAGAATGCCCAGCAAGGAAANACAGGGGGTGTCCTCGAAACTGCTTCTTTGCATGTTTTGATAGCCCCAATCAATGTCCTCCATCTGGTGTGTCCAAGACGTCTTACTCCAGCCACTAGCCTTGCTCTTCTTGCCTGTAGTGTCCAGTGCAGTCAGTCCGTAACCGCGCTGGTCAAACGCAAAGACAGCTATNCCGCGATTTGCAATGGTTGGGTGGAAGTGGGTATATCGCCCAACATGCTCTGCGAAGCCGTGCACGAAGACCACGACGGCCTTGGGTTTGGTCGGTGCGGGAGGCACGTAGGTTCTGGTGTAGAACTGGGTGGACTGAGGGCCAGCGAGCCAGGCCTCGGTATATTGTTGGGCTGCCATTGAGAGTCTGCGAAAGGCGGGTGCCAGTGGGTGGAAGAGGGACAAGCGCGGCTTGAACATGGTCACAGACCAGTCACGCCCCTAAAACGTTCCCCCGCAGCGGACTCTTCCAGATTAAGCGCTGGTTCCACGTGATATCAAAATGTCGCCGTATACGTCAGGCAAGTTGCCGGCGGCGCTTCACGCGAATCCTCTTCCTTTCATTATCGCTCGCTGCCCCCCTTTCGTGTGTCTTTTGTAGAAGGGGAATGCTCGGGGTGTGGGCCAGGTCGTGTACACGGCCTGCAACCACAGCTGGCCTCGTAGCAGCCGTCCGTAGCTTCACATCCTCAACCCCCACTTTCGGATTGCGAGCAGGGCTGGGCCCAACGACCTTACGAGCACCAACACGCACTAGTCATGCTTTCAAAATAGTTGTCAGTAGGACCTACGCGACTGCGACCTCCCCGACACCACCCGCATCGCCGCCAGACGTTACCCCGGACCCTCCGAAGGAGTCGATATGGAAGAGGCTCGCGCAGGCGTTCCGCAAGGATGAGACAGGGTCGTCCTCGTTCAGGAAGATAGTTGCTCTTGCGAAACCTGAGAAGAAACCCCTCCTCATTGCCGTCGGTCTTCTGTTTGTCTCCTCAGCCGTGTCTATGAGCGTTCCCTTTACCATTGGGAAGCTCATCGACTTCTTCTCATCCACCAGCCCAGTGAGTCTTACCTATGGGTGGCCGCAGTGCTGGTTTACTTATACGTCGCAGCAAATTCCCTTCGGATTGTCGATATGGCAAGCATCTGCCGCACTCTTCACCATCTTTACCATTGGAGCAGTCGCCAATGCGGGTCGTGCCATGTTGATGAGGCTAGCCGGGCAACGAATTGTCGGGAGGCTGAGGGAGCGAACGTACGCCGCTGCACTTCGCCAGGAGGTCGAGTTTGTGGAGAAGGGCGAGGGAGACGTGATCAGTCGGCTTAGTGTGGATACCAGTATTGTCGGAGAAAGGTGCGCCGTTAGCCATACTACCTAGCCGCATGGGATGCACTAAACAGGACTTTGCCATACAACAGCGTAACACAGAACTTGTCTGATGGCCTCAGAGCCATCGTCATGTCCTCCGTCGGCCGTGCGTACACCTTCATTCCTCAACCAAAGCACCATGTCCTGAAGGTGCATCCCGGTCACAGTTGGTGCCATGATTTGGGTCTCACCTACGCTTACGATGCTCATGATGGCCGTTGTCCCCCCTGTGTCTCTTGGGGCTGTAGTATACGGCAGGTATATCAGGAAGTTGTCAAACCAAACCCAGGAGGCGGTCGGTGAGATGACCAAAGCCGCTACGGAGTCTCTTTCGGCATTACGAACGGTGCAAGCGTTCAACGCTCTTCCACAAGAAGAGGCGAGGTTCCATGACAAGGTAACCCGCGTTATTGCTCTTGCAAGGAAAGAGGCGATCGCAAGTGGTATCTTCTTCGGTGGTACCGGGTGGAGTGGAAATGTCACAATTCTGTGCTTGCTGGGCTATGGTACGCTTCACTTTTCTCGATTCTCGTGCAGCAGGTCGTAATTCGCTTTCCAGGCGGCACCCTTGTGTCTCGGGGCGAGATCTCGGTTGGGGATTTGACAAGCTTGCTTCTGTATACCGCGTACGTTGGCAGCGGGCTTCAAATGTTGACGTAGGTCTTCCCATCTTCCACAAGTCATAGTGCATTCAAGTTATGAGCTGACACACCTCGTTTAGTGGATTCTTCGTGAGTGTCACATATAATGGCTGAGGCGCAGAACCTCACTCTTCCCAGTCGTCGATCATGCGAGGTATTGGTGCTGGCGGAAGGATATTCGATATTCTTGGCCGGCAGCCTGTTATTCCTCATGGAGTGGGCAGAGATGTGCCTGCTTCTGCGGAAGGTATCATCCGTTTTGAGAATGTCAGATTCCACTACCCCACCCGGAAGAATGTGCAGATTTTGAACGACTTTGATCTGGAGATCAAGGCGGGAGAGACCGTAGCCATCGTGTGCGTAACCCCGTCCGTGGTCAGCAGTCTTGCAGACTGACGTTGCTTGCAGAGGCGAAAGTGGCGGAGGAAAATCCTCAATACACTCGCTTCTTCTGCGGTACTACGACCCTGTCGACGGCAGAATCACTTTCGACGGTGAAGGTGCGTATTGTACGCATTGCAATGGAAATTTGCTGAATAATTTCTAGACATTCGAGAGTTTTCAACCACCTCATGGAGGAATATTATCGGGTTTGTCCCCCAGGATCCAGTTCTCTTCACCGGTACCATCGCGTCCAACATTGCATACGGCAATCCCAGTGCAACTCGAGAAGAAATTGAGGCTGCGGCTCGAGAGGCGAATTGCGAGTTTGTCTGGGGGATGCCGAATGGATTTGACACGGAAAGTGCGTTGCTTACGTTGTCCGTCATACTCACCAGGCCCTTGCTAACCCTGATCGATCCGGTGGCAAAGTCGGAAGGCTCAGTTTGAGTGGTGGACAAAGGCAGCGGCTTGCAATCGCCAGGGCGTTGCTGAAGAAGCCCAAGATATTGGCGCTAGATGAGGCCACGAGCGCATTGGATGCAACGTCTGAGAGAAGAGTATGCTTGCGTGGAGGCCATTGGTTACGATCTTTTACTGAAGCTGCCTCAGGTCAATGATGCGATTGACAAGATTTTGCGATCGCGTCAGACTACCTGCCTCTTCGTCGCGCACCGCCTGTCCACGATTGCGCGTGCAGAGCGCATCGTGGTCATGGAAGGAGGGAGGGTTACCGAATCCGGTACTTTCCATGAACTGGTGCGTCTTTTTTCCATCATCTTTCGCTTTATTTTCCCAGTGGCTGATCACACGACCCCGGACGACAGGTAAATCGGGAAAACTCGAGGTTCCGATACCTCATGGCTGCACAGCTGAACGCAGCCGCGGGACAGAGCTTGGCAGCGCCGCGGGAGACGCACGAGCAGGAGGAACTTGAAGAAGGCATTGAAGTGGAAGAACTATCAGAAATGAAAGCACGCTCCTAATTACAAACGGACATGTACGTGTAGCTTTAATATCCCTTTAGACTAATAGACGATATCCCTGCTTAGTACAAGTCCGGCCTAGATCCAATTGTTCCATTGCTTCTCGATCGTAAGCGAGCATCCGTCTCGTTATCGCAATTCTTGTACCGCTTTGGACATGTCCATGTGGCGCTTAGGGGTACAATTATTAGGCGCCCGCCGCCTTCCCAGCCACCGATCGCCCGATAAATTTCTGGCATTCTTTGGTATCTGCGTCGTTGAACCGTGGTTACCCGGGGGATGGGACGCTTCCGATGTTCAAGCTGTCGGTGTGCACTGACCTGTGTGACGCATTTTATTTGTTTTGCTTGTGCTCTGGAGCGAAGGGAAGGATGTTGCCACGACGTTGGCGCTGTGATGGGAGTTGATGAGAATGGAGCCTGACGCATGCTTGCTGGTTGTGACATCAGTGTCGGGTCACCCCCTTCCTTTCTTCCCCCCACTTGCTTTTCCCCTTCTCAACTGGTTGTTCCGGCGTCGACACCAGTCCGTACATGACTTCGATGATGTCGGGCTCCGAGCGAGAGGCGGCGACTGAGGAACATGCTAGAACCTCTCCATCGAAGGAAGGTGGTGCACAAGCCTCGCAAACCAACCCCTTCGACCAGGCAAAGGTTTCTCTCAATGCCTTGAGCGTGAGTAACGTCCCGTCCTGGCGATCGTCGCTTGCGATGCTCATCCAATTTTCTCCCGACTTCAGGCTGCCTTTGACGGTCTCAGTGGCCAGACTATGCAAGTCGATGTCCACGATGAGGAGAAGAGCCATGATAACGAGTCTGTTGTACCATAGTTCTGAGAACACCCATCACCTAAACACCCTATCATAGCCTTCGCGACGATGTGCAAACACAGCAAATGCGCCATGAGAGTGGTATTGCTGAGATCCAAGGCATGTCTCTCTCTTTGTGTTCCACGGCCGCAACATTTCCGTTAATAATCCGTTCCGCAGCTATTATCGATGAACTCTTGGGCAAGCAGGCCCTGGGTCAAGTGCGAGACCAGGTCGAAAAGGATATCACATCTCAGATCGACGACATTGTCAAGGCGCAGATTGCAGCATGCCTCCAGGACCACATCCCCCAGGAGCTTCAAGACGAAGTGGAGAATAGCAAGCTCGAACTCGAGCGCGCAAGGCTATCTCTCCACAACATGTATGTGCCTTGTTTCTCAAGTTGCATCTTCCTGAGGGTTGATAATTAGCTGCTCCGGGTCAGGGAGAGCCGCCGTTTGAACGGGAAGCTCCGGTCTAACAAGCCAGACGAGATATTGGACACCATTCTCATGCCTGATGGCGCGGTTAGCCCTCATTTTCCCAAGGACTTACGCGCCTTGTTCAATCTAGATGGTGACAAACTTCAAGCACTTTCAAAACGCCGGCATGAAATCACTGACTGACTGAAATCGCAGCCGAGACTTGCAAAGCCATTGCTTCTGATTATGAATTCCCTCAGGTTTCCGACTCCCGAGATAAGAACCTGAACAAGATCATGCAGTTCGTCGGAGTCAGGTATCAGCTGGTGGACCTAATTAATTCCCTAAATGGCACTTCGACCTCGAGGGGCTAACGCAAGGCGTTTTGAGCAGGTCCGTCAGGGTCTTGGCCAGAAACATGAAGGTCAGGCTCCGGANAGCGAGGAAGGCAAGAACAACGAGGCGAAGGAAGCGAACACGAGTGCGACAGCGAAGGTCAGCGGCGTGGACGACTAAGCAACTCGTTTCAACGAATTCGAACGATATTCCCACTACCCATACAGCCGTTTACGAAGCACAGAACACTGGAAACACGGACATTGATACACGCATCCCTCGGTCTTTGATGTTTACGGTTTATCTGATCGCATTTTGGGTTTTATATGTTGGGTCTACAGGTTGTCATCTCAAATGTAATATGTTTGTGTATGTGCATGCNTCAACATGGTGACGGTGACGGTACGCCCTGCTACGGAGTTACCCCCACCAGCAGAAACCTGACGTCCAGCTGGACNANCCCGAGGCTCGTACGCTTGATCCGGCGTGCCTTGTCTCCAACCATATCAAAATTCTGCACCTCCTTCTCTTCAGCGTCATCTGCGACATAATGTCGCTCCTTCGCTACGCTTGTCGGGTCTCTGCTACTCCATCACGGGCGTACGCGCTCAGGGATGCAAAGGCACCGGCGGGACCCTGGCGTCGTATAGCTGCGAGCGTCTGATCCTGATTACTCACCTTGTATTGCGTCTTCGCCCCTGTCATCAACTCTGTCCCAGGACACGCAGTACATGGTACGCTTCGCTTACAAACCTCTTGTATAGAACACTGCCATTTACCACCACCACCTCAGACCATGAGCCCGCTCGAACGACCCATAAGTCTACCAGAGACGTACGTCGAATGGAAGTGTAGAAGTGCAGGACAATGACCGCGATCGTACTCTAGAGTCGTAAACACTTACGGGGGGTCGCCATTGAATCGCCTTTCATGGCTTAGAACGTCCCACTCCTTTCTGAACGCCGTTATAGCCTTGACAGATGCAAGGTGGATGCTCTTCAAGGCCGGTCAACCCCTCCTGATAACATCGCCAGCGCGCACCGACAAGTCGTTTACATACCTCAGTACCGATGACGTTCGGGCGTTCCTTGGACCACAGCCGTATTTTGGACAAGGGCAGAACCCTGGAGATTTAGTTACCGACAAGGAGATTGCTGCACAGCGACATTCTCCCCTTGAAAGTATTCGGCATATCGGGGCTCCTATCATATTCTTGGGAGTCAACGAGACGGAGCACGATGTCACGAAGGCGTTACCGACTTCGGAATTGAAGAATCCTGAGGTCGCGGTAAGGAAGTTGCAGGGGGAACCGTACTTTGCGCTAGACGTTGCAGAACTTGGGTGGGAAGATGAGAAAATCAAACAGGTGTTGGACGAGGCGTTGGGGAAAGATGGGAGGACGTATACTTGGGCTGAGCCGAGGTCGTTGATGTCTGAACTGGATGGTTTCACAGCCGCCGTGTTTGCCAACGCCCGCTCAATGGTGGACTGGAACTACCGTAATAAGGTGGGTGCTCCGAGTACTGCTCGGATATGCATTGGTGCTCATCCTCTGCTACATCCAAGTTTTGTCCCGGTTGTGGCTCGCCTACGTATTCAATGTGGGGAGGATGGAAGATTGCTTGCAGTTCACTATTACCTTGGACGGATAATACCGGACGGAGGCCCTGCCCATCTGCGTAAGCCTTTGCAAAGGCTCTCTGTTCTTCGACTGACGTCCTCCCAGACGAGGATTGCACAACTATACGCACCCCAGGACAGACGCTGTGGTTATTATGATCGCTATAGACGAAACGGGTGACAAAGTACTGCTGGGTCGAGGTGTAAGTGGGTGAGCTAGTCGTTCTGCCTGCGCTTCTGACTCTATACAGAGGAAATTCCCTGGCAAATTCTACTCTGCATTAGCTGGGTTTGTAGAACCTGGCGAATCTTTTGAAGACGCCGTTGCGAGAGAGATGTGGGAGGAAGCTGGCGTGCATGTTTGGAACGTTCGGTATCACTCTGGACAACCATGGGTATGTGTGCGGTCTATCAGTATATGTCGTCGTTAATCATTGCTCCGTGCACACTCAGCCGTACCCTGCGAACCTCATGGTCGGATTCTACGCTCGTGCAGACTCTAGCAAGCCCATCAGAGTTGACCTAGACAATGAACTCGTCGGTGCGCCCTTCTGTGCTCATTTCCTCAGTTATATCCCTGACGAGTCGCCGGTGGTCACCAGATGCCCGATGGTTCACTCGCGAGGAAGTCCGTGCCGTTCTGAACCACCACTCAGGGACTGAGTTCAAGAAATCAGACTACAAGCGAATGGCCGAGCTGGTTGAGGGCAACCCGACAGACGATAAGAAGATCATAGAGGCAGCAGCCCAAGCTCTTGCCCCTCCCGATCCCGGCCAGCCAACGCCTAACCCGGGCGCTAATGAGGCGAGAAACCCTTTTGAGGACGATGAGCCGCCATTTCGATTGCCACCACCGAGTGCAATTGCAGGTGTGCTGATCAGGGATTGGGTGGAAGGGAAGATCGGGTTTGAAAATGGAGAAGCGAGGGTGAAGCAGAACTTGTAGAGAGGTTCCTGGGCTATTGTGCGTTTGGGATACATGTGGAACACCCTGGTTACATTTCTAAGATTAGATGGGCGAACAGAATAGCCGTCGAACTGGGCGATCCGACTCGCAGGTGAACAACTGACCCATAGGCTATGTCGTCACGAAATAAGCGCTCGTTCCTACCACGTGAGCCCAGTGCTGTGACTGTGGGTGCTGAACGGGAGTGGTTCAATCTCAGAGATTGCTTGTGGACGTAAAAGGGCTTCTGCGGGCATGAAGCCTGCGCCTTGCACTTGTTCTCTTCCTTCTTGTATCCAACATGGTTGGAATCGAGAACGAAGAAAGCACCTATCCGAGGCGCCGACATACTACGAAACAATGCCTGGACTGAAGAAGCACCCTGAGTATTACAATGAGGACGCTGATTTTGTAATACAGGTACGGATAATCGCTATATTGGCAGAGCCAGGACCAGTAATTCCGGTGCAGGTCAAGGACACTGTCTTCAAGATTCGAGACGGTGTCTTCTGGGATCATTCTGAATTCTTCAGGCTTGTATCTCAGGAAAGCGGCACAACTCTAGAGAATATAGCCAGTGAAAAGGCCAAGAAACCATCTATTGACAAGGCTCGAGTTTGGAACCTCAGGGATGTTGAAGTTGACGACTTCACACGTCTTCTTTGGTTCGTACAGCCATCGTGAGTATCTAGTCACCTTTGGCGCCCACGATTTGCTCATCTTTATCAGGGTACTCGGCGAATGCAAAGCAAAGACGTCCGATGACTGGGAGGGAATCCTCAAACTTGCAGATCGCTGGATGTTCAGAGATGCCTTCAACAGAGCTGCGGCAGAGCTGCTGAAACTGAATCTCGATCCCGTCAAGAGGATCCAGCTCATGCACGATCATCACATCCGAAGGGAATGGGCAACGGACGCCTTCGTGGATCTAAAAATTCGCGAGGCCTTCCCAGAACTGAAAGACACTCAAGTCCTGGGGTTGGAGCTCACCACCGACCTTGCAAATGCTCGTGAAAAGGCAGGCAGCATGATGCCTTGGAACCGACGGAGATATGAACCAGTCAAGGCAATAGTATGTGAAGTCTTCAAGCTAAAGATGGAACTGAAGAATCCGGAATCGTGGAAGGCAGATTGAGGGAGCGGGATGGAAGTACATGACACGAACGAAATGGTGAATGTGAATGATAAACCTGTACTAATAGGACGACATTTTCCATGGGCTGGACACGCCATCTGGAATAGCGGAATGACTGAAAGGAGCCGAATCATCATGTGTGCGTTCGTTTTCGTTGGCGATAATCGAGTCGATGCTGGAACACCAGTCCATGAGACATGGCTCTGTCAAGGCGATAAGGGTTGACGGCGAAATCGGCCTGATGATCAGGGGTCTGGTACTGCTTGAGCCTGGATATCCGTGCTGCACAAGAGAGGGATGCTCAGGCTGGGCGGCTGCTCGTCCTCAGCCCACGTCCACGGAGTCAAGTAGTACAGCCTGCTCACCTGAATGGTCAGAATGCGACAGGATCTTTTCAAGATGGCTAAACCCAGCGCGGACGGGTGTAGGGGAGAGAATTTGCAGCTCTCGCTCTGTGATATTGTCTTGACAGTCCGGCTTGTTACAGCCTGAGTGGATTTCCTCCTGGAGACAAGATGAAGCCACAGAATGGTCACTTGTATCAACATTCAAGCAAGCCAGTACGTTGAGTTCTAAGGCACCTGGAGGGCGGATGTATGCGCATATTCCGCCGTGTCTTCTCTCCAATAACTCTGCATATCTGAGTTAATGGTAACGAGTAAGGTCTAGTGATGCTCAAAGATCAAGCTGCGGTAGACCTGAAGAAACCGGATAAAATGCCGGAGACGATGCAGGCAGAGCAAGAGGACGATGCAGGACGTCTCTATAAGAAATTGGAGTGCCAATGGCACTGCCCCCAGAAAAATGGAGACTAGATAAATGCTGAGCAGCTGCAGTCCTCATTTGGGTGTCGATGGTCGAAGGAACGATGAAGCTTAGGTTGAGAAGAAACCGCAATTGATGCCGCAGGAGGATCATCGTACCCACGTGGCCAGTCGCCGAACAGTCTGCAGCGCTGCTTCGCCTCCGACGTCAATCTCTATGGAGTTCTTCTCTCAAACATATGTCGCTCTCCGGGGGCCCACTGGCCAGATACAAACGCCAGAAGACACAATCAGCAAGCTCGTTGGCAGGTTGTCCCCAGCAACACTTCTTGCGGACCGGAGAGCTGCGGTGCTATCTCTCAAGGGGCTTGCTAGAGATCTGAAGGAGGATGTGGGCAACCAGGCTCTGCCAGGACTCATTGAAGTCCTCGCGAATGACGCGGAAG
>JANDKE010000054.1:0-45164 GCA_027627275.1 Coprinellus aureogranulatus | reverse complement strand
TGAGGACGAGGAGGATGACCACTCTCTCTCCATGCGCTTCCTCGGTATTGGTTTCCTTCCGTATGCGCTTGGCGGTGAGGCTGAGGGCTGACATGGCATTGGATGGTGGCAGTGGAGGCGAGATGTGAGAGAGAAGAGGAACGACGGTGAGAGTGGGTGACAAGAGACGACGAGAGTCAAAGCGAATGTTGATCCGCATCGGCGTTCGGCGTCTGTCGAGATCATCCCTCCCAATGCTCTTCTTGACGTCAACCAACCACCGTTTGTTGCTGGTCCCTGGTGAGCTCCCCATTGCAGCTATATTCTGAGATCCCGGCCAGTAGTCACGCCATTCCAGCGCACAGCCAATTCCACGGGGGAATGCATCGACAACCCACTACCCGAACGGATGCTCCCACCTACGCCCGTGAGGTCATTCCCTCCTGTATCGACTGTTCGTTCGCTGCTCTCCCTTGTTCAGCAGACAGCGTGTACGCAACTCAACACAACGCTCTGCCCAACTCGATATTTCTCCTCAGTTGAGAACATGCAAGCCTCACTTCTGTGTTGCCCTGCTCTCGTCAATAGGGACAAGATTCTCATGTTCGCCAACATTTTTCCCCATTTCCCTTGCCTACTGTGAAATGGACACTGTAGGGCTTGCTCTCGTGTCATGGGTAAGGCAAATTTCTGTCTGCTTCCTATATACCGAAAGTCTTCCCCTCTGCCCCTTCGACACTTGCTTGCTGGTCCATAACGAATAGCGAAGGTGCCCCTTCCCTCAGCAGAGCGTCCATCCCTTGCATCAGCTTCGTCTTCACCTCAAGGCCAATAATCTGTCTCGGCAACGGTGTATGGGAGGCTGATGTTGTTTTCAGACTTTCAGTCATTCTATGCATTGAGGTTCCACTGCGAACACCCATGATGAATCCCTCCGCTCGCAATCTTGCTCGCAATGTCTACCTTGTTCAGTCTAAGGCACAAACTCCATGCTGCATCTCCATATCCAACATCCCCAATGCCAATCCAACACTCGAGAGTCGAAAGATTTCTTTTCTCTCTCTTTCTCCCTCTCTCTCATACAGATTACTTACCCACCCGTAATAATATATATGCCCTTGGTGATAAGGCTTTAAATTTGTCTGCAGACTCTACACGGATGCAGGATTTACACAGGCATATGAACGGCACGAGCGAATCTTAGCTCTCGCCAAAAGCCTGTTGAACACATGAATGCTTGGTGTCAGAGGGTATTACTCGTACGCATGGAAGAATGTTACAAATCTTCGTCTTCTCTCTCACAGTTGCAACGGACACCTTCATCATTTCTCGCAACGACTTCCTTGTACCAACGAACACTGTTTGTATTGTAACGCCTCGGACTATCTTGTATCGCTTCGTATTGCCACAGACACTGCCCTGCATAGCCTTGTACAGCCTTGTATCGCCTCGAACACAGCCCTGCATAGCTTGGAACAGCTTTGCAGTGTTCTCGTCGCCATAGCTTTACACTGCCTTGCACAGCCTCGGACTAGTATATAAACCTGGATGTTCAACGCCTGTACTCTAGCTTGTTATCGTAAATCTAACCTTGTTAACATCCAAACGCCCCAATTAAAGCCTCTAAGACAAAGACTTGTAGTGAACGTTAGATCTTGAGCCGAACACTGTCTACCACAACGACAAGTAGATAGCGAAGTTCGTAACAGAATAACAAGCTCAACGACGCCGCCCTTCCTAGAAGCGCGGTCCACAAGGAGAAAAGACGGAGTTGCCCGGCCGCCCTGCAACCCCACCCACGCCGCCACGAAATTGTAAAGGGTTAAAGCATACCTTTTTCATAAAGGCAGAGAGAGACGCGTACTTCCCAGAGGAAAGGAACGACAAGTCTGCTTGGTATTATTGCAAGTGGCAGCCCTGCCCACATCGATACGAACAACCGACTTGGAGCCCCGATAACCAAGCAGGCACCAGAGTCCCACAACCAACAGACGAGCACAGCCAAAGACACAAAAGTCAAACCAAGGACGAAAGGGATAAAGGAAGGGAAGAAAGACGCAAACAGGTCGCCGAACAGTATAAGGGAACCCTTGCTGAAAAGGAAAGACAGCAGGAAGAAGCTCGGAAAGAAGCCGAGGCAAAAGCCGCCGAAGAAAAGGAAGCTCTTGAACGAGACACAAGGCTTGCCGAAGAACTAGCGCGAAAGCTAAAGCTTACAGAATCTGAACAGCAAGAAACCAAAGAACCTCAAGGGAAAGAGGTTAAGCCGACAAAGACACGCCCGCAGTCCATCAAAGGAACCCGCCCAGGCTCTCCATATCCTAAAACCAAACCCGGATCTTCGCTCCCTATAACACGCGTACCCTCTCAGAAGCCCGAAGCACCAGCCCCAATCACACGCATATCTTCTCAAGCCGCATCAATTCCTGAAATTATACCACCAGCTCCCGAACCTAAACCAATAATTCCCAAACCCATAACACAAGCACCACCTCCAGGAACACAAGAAGAAGATATGGGAAGCATAGCTCCAGACCTGACCGCCGAGAAACTCGATGCCAAGATAAATGTTAAAGATTACAATGGCAAAAGAAAGAACTTCCAATCTTTTGCTGATGCAGTTAACTTGTACTTCGATTTCCACGACGCACAGTATAAGGACAAAGACAAGAAGAAGATTACGCTCATATTATCGAAGCTAACGGAAGGAGAAGCAGAACTATGGCGAAGAACGTTCATGCAAACAGAAGGATACAAGAAAGGAGATATGAAGTATGCGGACTTTTGGACTAAGTTCGCAGGAGCCTTCAAGAAAGAAAATGAAGCCGATCAGGCCCTTTTTGATCTCCATTCTCTGAAGCAAGGGACAGACGAAAGCGCAGAAACGACCATGACGGAGTTCAGGAACCTAGCCTCCCTCGCGGGATTATCACTAACAGAAAATCACCGCGTTGCAATTGATTACTTGAAGAATGTCCTTAAGCCCGCTCTGGTCAACAAAGTCGAAGACAGGATCGACGAACCAGAGACATTTGAAGAATGGGTAAAAACAGTAATCAAACACGACAACGTATCGCGGAGAAATCAAGCCATGAAAAGGGGACTAGGAAGACAGACGAATGGGCGATTTCTTCACATGGTTCCAACAAAGAAGCCAGCAAGGGATCCAAATGCTATGGACGTGGATGCTCTTACTACAGAAGAAAGGAAGGAGCTACTGCAGAAACGAGCATGTTTCTACTGCAAAAAGCCCAGACATTTCGCAAGAGAATGTAGATCACGACAACGAGATGGAAAACGCCGCCCCTATCGCCAATTTCAACACTTCACAGTCTTCTAAACCTTCCGTAAAAGAAGCCGCCCGCTCCATAAGGTCGCTCCTGTCGTGAACTCCGGTATTATCTTATCTCATCTTATCTCCCCGATCTTATCTTTTTCTTTTATCTTATCTCATCTCTGTTATTGTTCTCCTCGTTGTTCCCTTCCGCGCTGCCACACTCCCCCTGTTTCCACACAACGCACTGCCTTGTACTGCCGCCCTTATTGTTCTCTCCATTCTTGTATCCTTCTTCATTCTTCTGCGTTGCCTCGCACTGCCTCGCTTATTGTCTCTCACTGCTTCGCGCTGCCTTGTTGTTTTTTATCTTGCTTCCATTTTTAGATCGCCTTATTGTTCTCTAACGTATATATACCTACATACCTTAGCCTGTATTCTCCATTCTGACCTCTTAGTCAATCCACCGCTTTCCTCCTGCTCTTGCTCTTGAGTGGCTATAGGGTTGTTCTCTTAGCCGCTCTGATCTCCGTTCTGCCGCTCTACCGCTCGCCGTATCTGCCCCTATCGCTCGCGCATTTGCGACACGAGCCATCTGTGGGTGCAGAATCCAGTGCAGGTCGCAAAGGGGGGTAAAGGGAGCTCCGCCAAGTCGGGCAGCAGCAAGAATGGGATTGCGGAAAATGCAACGAGCAGAGCAAGGCTTGAAACAAGAATCCCAGGGCTAAGGGATATGAGTGCATTGCCGGAGGATATCCAAGAGTGCTCTCGACTAGTCGGTGAAGCCTTCCAAAAGCTACAGGAAGTAATCTATATTTCGTCCGACGTAAGTAGTGAATGATACTCTCTTTCTTCACGTTGCTGAAACTCTTGCCAGGATGACTCGGAATACGAAGGGGAAGACGAGACGCCGCCTTTAACTCTAGGCAAAGATGTTGAGGTGTGTTTCTCACCTGCATCAGATTGCTCGTCCTGCTGACCCAATCTAAGACTTTTTCTGATACTCAACACGACACGTTCGTTTTCTTTGACGCACGGGGTCAGCCGCATCCTGTGAAACCCAAGTTCCACGTACGTTGTCCCGGCACATTCTACGCCTCGAAAGTAGTTTTAACACCCCTCCCATCTTTGCAGTGTGAATCCGACTACGTCAAGTTCAAGCGTATCTTCGAAGCATTGAGGGCTGACAGGCCCAAGCTCATTGAACGCTTTGAGAACAGTGACTTTCAACGCATGGGATCTGCTCAGGTTCAGAAACTCTTCCAGCAATGGAACGTTGCAATTCCCGACTACCCTGAACCCAATCAACCGTCCACATTTGACCTCAATGGATTGCAGTATCTGGCGCATCTTAACCACCAAACGTTCATTCAGGGTAGGGCTCATGTTCCATCGTCCTGTATCAACCCTGTGCTAACTCTGTATGAAGACCAATCCCTGCCCATAATTGACGGGGATTGGAGTAAATCACGAAGTCGGATGGGTTCACTTCAAGATCTATATCTCGCATCCATCGCCCCGCCCTCCCAGAGCAAGAGCCTGAATGGGCTTTATTTCCTTAACGGTCACGCTGGCGTCTCACCTAGTACCTACGCTTCGGACATATATGCAGTCAAGCGTACTGCTGGCATGAAGATGACGCTCAGATTCGCCGATTTGCCGTTGAAGGACCTTGCCTGGTGGCTGGCTGCTACCAAGGGTGCGCACTCTTACTGGCACTTCGATAGCCGGGGAGATGGGACTTGGATTTTTGTTGCTGTTGGGTGGAAAGTGTGGATAGTTGCTGAACCCATTGATCCATCGTATCTGTCATCTTCTGAAGCGTGGACTGGAGAAGTCGATATCAGCGACATTGATCTTACAAAGTGGAATCTCGACGCCATTTTGCTCACGCCTGGTACCCGTTTGTGAGTCTTCCGAAGTTTCTGTTTTTCTTTACGGAATGATTGCTAACAATCTGATATATACTGTTCAACAGTTACATGCGTCCAGGGACATTGCATGCCGTCTACACTGCAGAACATTCCATATGCAGTGGCGGGCACTTCCTCCCTACCTCCTGTCTCTGGAGGACTGTGGTCGGCTATATTCATTCCTTCATGGAAGAGGAGATCCTCACCAATATTGACCACGTCTCAATTCGGTCACGGCTTAATGCAATCGCCTCCTTTTTCTTCAAGGTATATATCTTGGGTGACTTCCATGGACTCGGTGAGTTTTTTTGCTACTATTCTGACCGTTAGGCTTAATGTTGGGCTCTGCAGATGAAGGCCACCTGCCAGACGTCACCACGCGTGAGGGGCTGATGAACCTAATCATCTTTGCTTGCGGAATCGAGATCCAACACGCTGTTTGTTCTGACGCTTATAGGACGACTTCAGACTCCAGCATTATCGCTGGAATCAAAGCCCGTGGTCTGGCGGAGGAAGATGATTTGGGAGAGGCTCTTGGCCTGTACGACATTAGCAAGGTCAGCCACCAGATGCGCCTGGAGACCATGTACGCGCGAGCTCGGATCCACCTGGTCGTCAAAGCCGTCTTGGAAAACACCTCAATCATGGATACAGATGGCATTCCGCGTGACTCTTGGAACCATATCTTTGTTCCTACCTTGACGCGACTTCTATACGGCTGCTTAGACTACTTCGAAAGGAGTAATGGGGGCAAGGACTGCTCAGATACACACTTCTTCCGTCAACTGACTTGGGTTGGGATGCGCTACCCAGAGGTGTTTGACCTGTTCCAAGACTGGCAGGCAGCGGAGGGTGGCGCTTGTCGGGATGATCTTCCACCTTTCAACATCATCTTCCCTATGCCTGAATTTACCATTGTCCGGCCAGCCAGTCTGCCATTCAAAGGCATGTCCGCTTTCTTTATTGATGTGAATCTCAACTAATCAGTCCTTTTCAGAACCCCCGATGTTGGGAGAGCAGGAACTTGAGCATGGCATGACGATTGGTGATAGCTTCTACTTTGAAGCATATTCTTTCTTTACATCTCCGGACGCACGTCACCCGAGCTTGAGCAAGCTTGACAGCGTCAAAGGAAGGAAGCGTTCTCACTCAACTGTTGCATCAGACAAAGGTTCTGTCCAGGACTCACTCACTATGCCAGAGTTTACAATTGACGAAGCGCTAGGGAATCCAAAGAGGCGAAATACCCAACGCAAATGACGGTCCGGTTGGAATCAATGATCCTGTAGCTGAAACTTATCATACGAAGAGATGTATCGCGGCTATAGCATAAATGGTCTAGCGCCCCAGTCTCTGAAGCGTCCCTCCTCATCTTCATTTGAAACACCAGGTTTGACCGAGAGCGCCAATCCTTCGAACCACGGAAGGGCGTGAAATGGATATGAACTCTTCAGAAGCACCGAAACCCTCCATACCGACGCTTCGCGCGGCAAGCATTCTCGGCCATAAACCGTGAGGACCCTCGAGGAATCGGTCAACTTAGCCGTAATCATGACCTCTAATCTACAGGCTCCAACAGAAAACAGTTATGTGCAATACCAACGAGCACAGGCTTGCCCCGAGTAGTAATACGTTGAACACAGCAGCCCAGGCGCATTTCCTTTCGTTGTGTTGGGGACATACAATGACAGGTGAAACGTCGGTGGGTGAGCCGGGGTGGATGAGAAGTGCTTGAAGAACTTTGACCCTTGACCGACCGGGAAGGAACCAGAGCTGCTGCGTCAGGGGTAGAGAGAGAGGGTCGGCAGTCAAGAAACTTTGCCCTCCTCGCGCCTGATGGTTCTGGTGCACTGGCCACTCGGAGGACTTCACAACGGTGGCGCATTTGGTTTGCACAATTGTCGACCTGTCGAGCAAAGTCAACAGTGTCAACGAGTGAGCGATAACACCCACTAACAGTATCTAGCTTCTTTCACGTTCAGACGGATCCCCACGAAGTGATGAGAAGGCGAAGGAGGGGCCAAGTCTTTGGCATTCAAGGCACCCACAGCAGGTGAGGGCGCTCCGCCTTTCTCTAATCGAGCGCCGAGCGTTATAGAAATTTCAAAAGGTCGAGTGTGTGCGTGGTCCAATCGGGGCATAGACAAAGCAATAGTGGATTGAGAATCGCCGACTGGCTACAGCGAATAGTACGCACTGGGTCAGTGTGGACACAGTTGGACCCGTGATCGACACATGGAGATCGTGCCTTTTCGCAGCATGGCGAACAGAGCTAGAGCACCAGTCAGTACGCCCGCGAGCAATCACAGCGTTGCACGTACCTAGCAGTCGTAACAAGGCCTGTTGCACTAGAACACCTCGCGAATGCACCCGAGGACGCACTCGCGCCCGAGATATTGGACTTCTTATCTCGTCATGCACGCGGTCCCCGTCTCCTCGCCATCGTCGCCCAAGCAGCTCCCATTTGCGTTATTCCCCCAGTTTCAGCACCGTCAACTTCAACAAGAACGGGATTCCCTTCTTAAAACGGTGAGTACTTCCTCCATATAACAAAGTGATATACAACTCACCATCGTTTGCTGTTTCCCTCGTCGAGCTCAAATCCGCTCAGCTAGTGCACTCTGGCAATTCCAGGTTTCTGCCTTCCATCAGATCCTCCCTTTTTCGCTCTCCCCGTGGAGAATCTCTTTCCTCGCTCCGGTTTGACCGTCGTGGGGGGACGCCTTCGGCCTCAACAGTTTGCTGTTGGCGCCGTGCTGGGTGGCAGGTATTCGGGGGCTACTGGACAAGATGGAGGGCAAGTTCGCTAAGATCTGCGAGGATATTCTCGACGTTCTCAACGAGCACCTCATCCCCTCTGCCGCTTCTGGCGGGTCCAGGGAATTCTACCACAGATGTACGTTTCGGTTCTCTTCCCTTGTCGACAGCGCTTATCGGTTCGATCACAATGGGCGACAAGTCCCTCGCCGACTACAAGGACGCTGCCATGCCCCTGTTCGCCCTCATTGGCTAGACGCGCGTGTGAGGCAGGATGCGGAGCAGAGCCAGAGTGCACAAAAGAGTTGACGAGAGGGAAACTATCTGCGCAGCACGCCCGCCGCAACAAAGGCGTTTCTGTAAAGATGAAAGCAGGCAAAAGGATGAAGGGACAGACGTGATTATGATTGAAATCGAGGAAGGCAGGCCCCTCACACCATCACATGCCCCTTGGGAATATATTCCCGGAGTACGACCCTAACACGGTCGCAGCTATACTTCTTGCCCGCCGCGTCGACTCAGTGCTATACGATCGAGGGTGAGCATGTTGGGCGCTGAGCAATTGGGTGAGATCACTTACCGACTGGGTTAGGCACTGGAGCAAGGGTAAGAAGGCCTGAATGTCTGGTTCATAACGGGAGGAGCACTGACCGTTACGTTTTTCAGAAGCATTACGTTTCTTGCGGTCCAGCACCATTGAACCGATTGGAAACTTTGACTCAATAATCAGTTTACCTTCATAATGAGTTACGAGAGACGTGGAGGTTACTACCCCCAGGGGCGCGGTCGGAGGTACCGAGGTACGTAAATAGTGCGCTTTGCCAATTGCGTTGGGCAGTGACGGTCGCAAAAGAGGACAATGACACGCGCAGAGACCACCACGAGACTCCGGGTGACAAGCTCAAGGCAGAGATCATTAAGCCGGGTGAAGTGTTGAGTTCGAGCTGCTGCCGGGGTGGGCTAAGTCCTCACACCTTGAACAGGATCCCAATGAGGAGCTGCCGCAACTAGAGATCCGGATACGCAACCGCATTCTTCAAAACAGCCCGTTATTGTCTCAGGCATCCAGACCTAGGTAAGTTATATTGAACTCCAATCTTGTACACACGCCTCAACCCTTCGACAGTGTGACACAGAGCCGCCGTTTCACTCTTTTTCAACTAGCGCATAACCCATTCGACAACGCAGGGCCAGATGGAGTCCCTCTGCGACAGTTAGTTCTCGAAGACTTTTGGAAAGGTTTTCAAGGGTACGTTGACAAGCTCGCGAAGCGATAGGCCAGGCTTGGCACAGTGTAGCTTCTTTCAAATGGCGCCCTGACATTCTGGCTAGATACGCTTCTTTGCGCATCCCACCGTAGCCAAACTCATATCCGCCGACTCCGTGCTAGCGTTGTTTCAGCCATTTACGGCGATTCTGGATGAATTTGGTGTTTCGCATGGACGCGCGAAGCGAGCGGCACTGCGCAGGGGAAGGCCTGTCGATCGCCAGACCAATTTCCAGAGACTTTTCGCCAATCTCTTCGACGGAAATCATCAAGGTTGTTCAGACGTATAGCGAGATGATAGCCTTGCAGAAGTGGCTGCTTGCACCGCTCTCAACAGTTCATTCAGACGCGGTAACAGCGTTGAGGTAAGCATTTCTTTCTGGGATCTCACGCGTATTAACCGCTTCGTCAGCTACTGAACACGCTTGTAACCACTCTAAGGAAATTGAATGGGTTCAACTTCAGCGAACTCAAACACTGCGTCCTGAGACCCTGCACCGTCTACGACCCCGAAGTCTTGTAACTGCACGCGCTCCCCAGTACCATTGTCCCGCCAGAAGCCATCGAGACGGGTACTTCGTCTCCTGGGGGAGAGGAGACCCAATTGAAGAAGGGCGAGTGGCCGGAATACTGGTTCCCGAGTGATGGCACCCCCGACCTCGACAACCCAGTGGGATACGTTGTTCGCACCGCAATCCTCGACATTGTTGAGATATCAGAAATGAATAGGAAGGAGTGCGCAACGTTGCTTCTGGAGTATTCCGCGTTGAATCTGCTTGGGACGTTCAAGCCGAAGCCTGGTTCGACCGTGAACGTAGAGCCTGCAGAGGGAAGGACTGGTAGTTGGAGAGTGCAGTGATTCAGGTGCGTGCCCTGCGTTCACTCTGACGCCTTTGAACTCAACAAATCCTCCGCAGACTGCCCTCGGTGCCTTCCTCGTCCTCCTGGAATCAGCGAAGTCAACATACTACACCAGTCCGATCACCGAGATTTGCAACCTTTCTCCATCTACGGTTGGTCCCTCTTTTGGCAAGTCGGTAAGGCGTCTGAAATCCTCGCCGGCCGACGGTTTTGGACGCGGAGGATGCACGTCGTTTCACCGAATGGCTCCCGGTTTACGCGTTCCACTTCGCGGTTAACCGGGCGATACTTTACTTTCTCCCCTTCGAACCTGCCTTCCCTGGCTAGCCGCACAGAAGATCTGACCCCATTTTCAACAACTCCCGTTTCCCCGCATCCACTGGCTTCAGCACAAGGCTTCCGAGAAAATGTGCGCGGGAAGCTGACCAAGACACATGAGGGTATACTTGATGCCCTTTACGACCACTTCATCCCCTCTGCTTCCAAGAGCTTCTACTACAGAACTGGTACCTTTCCTCTTTCACCTCCTACCTGGCGCCAATATATCGAAAGGCACACCACTGGCGACAAGCACCAGCATTTGGCCAACCATTGCACTGCTGTCCCGAGGCAGTATTGATATTGCCGTTCGCTAAGTCCTGTCAAGCCCCGCGCCTCACGCACTCACCTCTTCCACCGGTTTTGGCCTCGGCCTCATCTTCAACTTCATCATCTTTTTTGGCGAGTTCACGACGACCCTATCGCCGGACTCGACGTCAAAGTACAAACGAGTTCCCACTCGCCGAGTTTACATGTCATTGCCTGTCTGGTCTATCCCCCGCCGTGGTGTCGCGGCTGAATGGATTGTTTGTGTCATGCTTTCCATCTCCCTAATAAGCAGTGTTACAATGTGTTGGAGCGTGGAGAAGGCGTCCAGCAGCCCGCCTGCACGAGCTTAGCATCGGCTTCAGATTAGAATCCAACCAGGGTAGTTGGTGGCGAGCACCGAGTCAGAATCAGGTGGGGTTGCAGTTGAGGTCCAGGACCAAGCGTCATTCGCCTGTTACTACCGAACTGAGCTGCTGTTGGCGAGCCTACAGCATTGCCTTTCTCATTTGGCTGACCTCTCGGACCATCGGTGACAGGGACCGCCAGTGCCCGTCGGCTTTCTGTGCCCCGCGGATCACCATCCTGCCTCTACTCCTAGTCCTCCGTCAACAGAGTGGAGAGCCCAGACTGACTCCTTTCAGGACAATCGGTAAGCTCTTCGTATACGTAGCCGATAGCACGGCAGCCTGTATGCCATGACTCCCCGCTATCATCGGAGTCAGGCTCATGGTGACTCACTGACGTCTTGACAGTGAATATAAAACGTGGGCCGATTGCGGGGCAAGCCATGTGCATTGTCTTGCTGTCGAGCTCCCTCTCTAAAACCATGGTTGTAGACCACCGTAGACCCTCCGGCGATAGCCACGACTGCTACGCTTTACTCAAGGAAGCGACGGTCGATCTCCGGACCAACAATGGGGATCTGAGGCTCATCATCGCTTTCCTAGAACGTGATGCCTCGGCACTCCGCGATGCGTTGGAGACGGAGAGGAGGAAGAACGCTACTCTTCGAGAAGAACTCGAGACGTTGAACCGCCAAGCGAAGCGTCTTCGGGAGAAAAATGAATGGCTGGAAGAGATTAGGGAGTTGCAGGGAGACACGGATTTCACCAAGAGTATCCATCGGGGACGCCTCAATCCCACGGGTTTAGAGCAGCAGAAGGTTCCTTTGGACAAACGCGAATGCGGACCGCCGGAATCTCTCAACCAGGTATATTTGATCGCCTGCGCCCAACTCTCATGCTTATTTTCCTCTGCGGACTCCCTTGGGAAAGACCTTGCCTTCTGGCACGAATGGCCCGCTTGGCCTCAGACAGAAGGTATGCTCACCGGAATCGTATCCTTGAAAGAATTTTAACAGCTAATGGCGTTCATAGTCGCTCAAACGCAAACACTCGAACCAAACTGACTTAACTGCACCTTCCCCGGTCATTCGAACGGTGAAACGAATCAGGAAGGTCCCAAAGCGCTTTGCCTCCCCAGTTGAGCACCTATACACTGCCCGTCTAGCGTGTAGTGTCTTATCTTCATTCATAGGGGGAGTTCCCAACGTCTGAAATGGGAGAGCTATCCTGAGAATATTGAAGGAACGTTATATATTGTAGTACACTTGCACCGCGTTAGTCACGAACCTCCTGCTAGTATATCGCCCATAGTCTATCGCGCTCACGAAGGCCTACGTCGTTCGAGGCAATTAAATGTCGTTGCTCTAAGTATTTCATTCAGACAGAATCCTTTCCAAATCCTCCTCACCGTCGTGATGCGAACCGGCATCAGACGAAGAATAGCTCCGGTTCAGCGCGTGATGTTGACCCACGTTGACGGCGGTAGTTCTTCGCCTGCCTCCCATCTTCAAGCTTCAACGCTTGCACTATTCAGCTTCACATAATGCTGTACATAAGCCACCAATCCCCTCATCTCCTCTACGTAAGTATTCTTATCTGGAGTCTTTCTCTCCATGGAAGTGCTCAGGACTCGGCAATTTCAGCCAGTGTTATGCACCGCGCAGCATGTCGTTGAGTCATGGCTTCTGACTGTGGGTTTCTGTCCCGCTCCTTTCTACCCGTTCTGCCTGACCGCCATCACCCAGACGTTGCCGAAAGCTGGCAGTAGCAGCTCCCACCTGGGCCCACTACCATGCAAAATGTCGACTACCGAGTGACTCTTTTTCGGTTCCCAAGCTCGGAGCCACACATCGTCACTCACTCGACAAAGGAGTCAAGATATGGAGTCACTGACCACTCCAGCAGGTATAAAAGATGGGCGGCACTGGTTCCCAAGTCTACAGTGCGAGGGTTCTCTCCTCTACTTCGAAGAATCTCTTAGCTTTTCGATGCCCAAATCACATATTCTCACTCCTGCGTCGTCACATTCAGCCTCCAAGCCATATCTCCCATCGATGGCTTCCCGTTCTACCCGCATTCTCAGGAGGGCAAGCCCCACCCCGATTGCACTCAGCATGTTCCCCGGACCTGCCCCCGAAGACCTTTGCCAGCGGAAGCTCGAAGAATTGAGCATCGGCGTGTGCAGTCTTACCCGCCAGGTTTCTCAACAGCCTGAAGCAATTGAGGCGCCTGCGCCAGGTAGGATCTCTGCTCGGCTCGTCTGATGCCACGCTGGCACTGACTTTCAGACAAAAGCCGTTGCCTTTGACACAGTGGATGATGAGGCTATGTCTGTGGATCCTCTCCAAGCAGCGAAAACGCATGCGTTTGGAGACCTGGAAATGGGGTTTCCCATTAGCGAGCGTTCAAATGTCGTATCAACCATCCCGCGATGGTCCTTGAAACCTCGCTGTGAGTCAATAATTCAAATATATCTGCTACAAGATTCTCAGTATTGGTTTCCTGTAGCTCTCGAATTCGACGCCAGGTTTACCAGTGAACTGCATATTCGAACTTTCAATCCCAAGACGCAAGGGAGCTCTGACCTCGACCTAGTGTTTACCCTAGGGCGTGTATTTGGTCCAGGCCTCACACGAACCCAGTTCCGTCAAATCATGCGCCGCTGTGCGCTGTGCCACAACGTTTGCTTTCGCATGAGGCGCCATTCGCACAAGTGCCAAGGCACCACTCTACAAACTCAGGAGGATGGATTTGATTTTGTGCAATCTCTACTTACTTTCGACGAACACTCAGGATTCAACCGTGCGGACCTTTCCCGACTCCTGACCCGGTGCAGTCGGTGCAAGCACATATGCTTGGGGTCAGAGGTGTCTAGTCTCCACGACTGCGTCGCTCTTAAATCCATCTAGTGTGACAATGTCGACACATTCCTCTCTTCTCGTACTATGACCCTATTCGTAAATAATCGTATCCAAGCTCATTGATTCAGCCCACGCGTCCCTGTAGCTACTAGCTGCATGCCTTGTTGTATAACGCATGAAATCATTGGCCCCGAGAGCAAATAACAAATGCATACCGGCGTCTCCCTCCTTGCTCCCGGCTAGCCGACAGCTTTGCTTGGAATTAACCCTTTCTGGGTCCCAAGAACAACGAGTACTGCTGTCACGGCGAGTCGTGCGGAGATCAAATGGATTTCATGATCCTCGCTATGAATATTTGGCGACCAAACTTCGTCAACTGCCCTCATGTCCATCGACCTCGAACTGCGCTCACAGCATCCAGTAGGCTGCTACCCCAGTACCCTCTTTCCTCTGCCACGTGCTACTCCTCCTTGGATTCAGCGCGCTCCTCGAATCGCTGGTGTACCTGGCCATGAACGTCTCCGGACACGGCTAGAAAGACAGGTAGGGCCGTCCTGAACTCTGAATACCTGACGCCTCCTGCTTTATTGTGCAAGCCAGAGGCTTTGTATCGCTCAAATAGGGCCATAGCACACTCGGACGTCGCCAACCACAAGCGTTCGCCTTGCCGCTGTTCAGATCATGCTATCCTAGAACCGTTCGACTCTAGATTCCAAGAATCGACTGAAGGTGCGTCTCAAACTTCTCCTGCCCGAGTGTTGAAGAGCTCACCTCAAGCACGATCTTGCCAGCTGCTACTTCGACGATGTGCGCGGGAGCTCAGTTGGCACCGCTCACAGCCAGATTAGCGCCTCCCCCCGAATTGCGCCAACGACGACTACAAGCCAGCCAACCTCAAGATCAAGCTACCCGCGAAACCTATGGTTACTACAAGGGGTGCTGCTCGACACAGCGACGCGGGGTCTGGGTCCC
Organism: Coprinellus aureogranulatus; assembly: GCA_027627275.1. Lineage (NCBI taxonomy): Eukaryota > Fungi > Basidiomycota > Agaricomycetes > Agaricales > Psathyrellaceae > Coprinellus > Coprinellus aureogranulatus. The sequence goes on along the minus strand of JANDKE010000054.1, from coordinate 30,348 downwards.
AGTACACTGCCAGCGAAAAGTCCATGAATCTTGGGACGATGACGCGAAAGGAGAGGAGGAAGAGCCGGAGGAGATGGTAGTGTCAGTTCGCGGAAGAACCCACAAGAAAGTTAGCTATGTGGAATCTCAGTCTGAAGAGGACCTCGCCAGCCCTCCGACTAGAACTACGGGTTTTGGCGGAAGGTCTACCCGTAACCGTGTCATAGACACCCTCATGGATGACGATGAGGACGAGGACCCACAGCCGGCCCGACGGTCGACACGCTCTCAGTCGACGAAGAACTTGGAAGGGTTTGTAGAGGAAGATGAGGATGCAGCCATGTATGAAGAGCACGACGATGGGAGCAACAGAAGGAGGCTTTCAAGGCTGCGCAGCGCGCGCGGAGTACCCGACGATCTACCAGGCACGCCATTTCCAAGAAACGCGCTTTGTCCCGCGCCTCAGGACGCCAGACTCGTAGCAGAGCTCGCCAGAGACAGTCCTCGCAAGACCACGACTACGAGGAAGACCGTGGAGGCTCTTCAAACAGTGGAGAAGACGCAGATGGCTCGCTAGTGGAGGATGACCTGGACCTTGCGCTTGAGCCTGAACCTGAGCGCGAACCGGAGGACGACAACGACGGCAAGCCATATGCTCTTCGACAAAGGGCGAAGATCAACTATGCCATCCCGCCACCCGTCGAAGAAATGACGCGTCCGCCACCGAAGCCAGCGAACCGCACTGCCAACAGAGGTCCCAAGGGGCGCCGTGGGTTGAGATGGAGTGCTTCAGGAGCTGAGCTTGGCGCTGAATGGGGATGCCCGGAGACGATTCAGTGCGTCAGCCTCTATTCAGAGGGACTGTTGGCTTATCATTCTTAGGACTCGGGCAATCACACAAGGACTCCTCGCCTCGCAAGCCATTCGGTGTCCCCTTTGGAGCTGGCGCTATGCCTGCAGGTGGCACGCCGTTGAATCTCGGAGGCGACGCAGCAGGTAAGCGCGCTCATCGTTTCGAGTGCTTCTATCGTTTAACGCCCCATTAGCCTTGGCAGATGCCGATCCATTGGGAGTCAATCAGAATGTAACCTTTGATGAAGTAGGAGGCGTAGACGACCGTATGTTGTACCTACCACTCTTGAACAAGATGATACTGATTCTTAGGCAGACATACATGCTCTCAAGGAGATGACGTTGCTCCCCCTTCCCTACCCAGAGGTGCTCCAACGATTCAATGTCACGCCGCCGCGAGGTGTTTTAATCCGTGGTCCACCGGCAACAGGGAAGACCCTCCTAGCGCGCGCCCTAGCAGCGAGTTCTCGCTCTGGTGGCCGGCATATCTGTCAGTCGGCATCTTCGCTTTCAAAACAACAGCGCTCATCCTGCCTTAGCTTTCTTCATGCGCAAAGGCGCTGACTGCTCGCCGAAATGGGTTGGTGAAGCCGTGCGTCAGCTTCGACTTCTCTTTGAGGAGGCGAGGAACTCGCGGCCCTCAATCATCTTTTTCGATGAGATTGACGGTCTCGCGCCAGCTCGATCTTCGAGGCGAGACCAGATCCATGCATCCATCGTCTCGACACTGCTTGCGCTCATGGGTGATATGGATGGGCGAAGACAAGTCATTGTGACCGGCGCTACCAACAGACCTGATGCCGTTGACCCCGCACTACGTCGCCCAGGGCGGTTTGACGGGGAATTCTACATCGGGTTACCTAGACTCGAAGCTCGAGAGAAGATCCTAGGCATCATGACTAAGAAATGGGAGAATTGGAACCCTGAGGAAGAGGGCGAGAAAGGGGAGCGGGTGAGAGAGAGGTTGGAGGGCTTGGCGGGGGTGACCAAGGGTTATGGAGGTGCTGAACTTAGAGTGAGCTCTATTGGACGTATCATCACTCGTTGCGTGCTGATAGGCCATGGGATCTGTCAGGGTTTGTGCACCGAAGCCGTTCTCAATGCCATCCAACGACGATACCCTCAGGTGTACAAGTCGACGGATCGTCTCTTGTCAAAGCCAGAGACTATCAATGTCACCCTGCGGGATTTCATGATATCAATCAAACGTTTGTCACTCCCGTTAACCGTCGCAGTTTTCCCCTTATCTCTTGCCACTAGAAGTTGTGCCCTCGTCTGCAAGGTCATCGACTTCCGCTGCCACACCACTTCCGCCACAGTTTGAACCTTTGCTGTCGGAGACCCTCGAGCAGGCTCAGGACGTGATACAGCGTGTTGTGCCCTTTGAGAAGAAACTGTCGGCGTTGGAGGAGGTCGAGTTCGAGGATGGGCCCGAGGAGACGGCCCTCGAAAGGGAGATGTTGGCACAGTCAGTGCAAACTCTTTGTGTGTATCGGCCTCGCGTTGTCATTCATGGTCCGGTTGGTATGGGTCAGGGATACATTGGCGCCGTTGCCTTGCACCACCTCGAGGCTATCATGTCCAGAGTCTGGAGCCAGGAACTCTCTTGGGAGATTCAACAAGGGTGAGCATTGTAGTATGGCTGTACTTACAATGATTGCAACTTACCGAGCTCTACAGACTGTTGAACCTGCCATCGTTCAGCTTTTCGTTGAGGCGAAGTGACACCAGCCGTCGGTCATCTACATTCCGTCACTCTTCGGTTGGTGCGCTGCTGTGAGTAAAACATCTCGCTCAACAGTTCGTACCAGCTCGATACCCTACTTCCCACCGACCCCATCCTTCTCCTAGCCGTTGTCGACGGTCCCTTCTCCGCCTTTCCCAAGGACGTCAAAGCATGGTTCGACCCCTCCCGAGACAATCGCGCCTCCCTCCTCGGAGAAGAGGTCTGCGTTCTTCGAACCTTTGTTGAAAGACGTTGCGAGAAGGCCGGTTGAGTTGGCTGGTGGCGTGAAGAGGCGGAAAAGGATCTTCGAGGAGTTGCCTATTGCGCCCCCGTTGGAGCCAAGGAAGCCGAGTGCGACTGAGTTGGCTCTCCAGGAGGAGAATGACCAGAAGACGACGGCGATACTCGAGTTCAGGCTTGGACCTATCCTTCAAGAGATGAAGCGCAAGTTCAGGAGGTTCACGAAGAGGGCATCGGTATTTGTCATTAGCAAGTCTACTTCGACTTGACTCTCATGCGTTCTCGTTCTTAGGAGGAGTATAACTTACGAGAACAGCGCCGGCTATGCTTTGGAAGTCAACACTACTCCTGGTGCCGTGCCTCAGACTCAGCCTCATACAAACAGTGTCATCGATATCACCGGGGACGGACTCGCGACTCAGCCAGCCGACCAACAAGAGGGACCTGCCGTTCAGCAAGTTATGCTTCAGCGGCCGCCTCTTTACGACATGGGCCTTGATAGGATGCACTCACTCCTTTACAAAGACCATTACCTTACACCGCAGTCCTTCCTCGACGACGTAGGCAAGATAGTGCACAACGTCGACGTCCGATCGCACGAAGACTTGGACAGGCTGCATAGGATGGGGTGCGAGAGGATGGCTGTTAGGGAGCAACAAAAGATGGAGGCGCAGAATAAGGATGAGGGCAAGGGGAAGGAGAAGGGCTCGAGGAACGCTAGCGGGGAGAGGGCCGATGGCCCTCAGACTAGGAGGAGCACGAGGAGTAATGGGTTCGCAACGGAGCTTGTCACGATGACGGACCCGGTGAAGTTGGGACTCAAAACACATCCCGCGCATCTCTCTCGTTGTAATTCGCTGTGGGCTGAGGATGCTCGAGGACTGGGATCATCCGCAAATACGCGGAGTCATCTTTCGTACATATCATATGCGAGTCGGACTTGTTTCATCCTGTCGACTCATCTGCACGCCCCGCGAATGACTCAGACTCCCCGGAAATGCATATCTCGCAGCAACTCGCGCCCCCGTTTCTTCCCGCCCCCCTTGTAAAGCCTTCCTACACTAGACCTATGGCGTCGACTATCAACAACCCGGACGATCGCGAATTGACTCCCTCTGGGAGATCCTCACCACGGTGTTCCACCTGCGGGGAGTTAACGAGAAAGCATGGCAAGTTGCCGAGGAACTTTTGTTTCCTGGTCGGCAAGTACAAAGCCAGTCTTCTGTCCACTCTCGAACTTCCTTCTGTGGGATTGCCGGAAATCGCATCAAAGTTGGAAGGCGGGGAAGAGTTGAGCATTTCACAAGCCCCAAACCGAGCTAACCTCGCGCCCTTGTCCAAGCTTCCAACCATAACCGAAGTTCAGGAGCCGTTATATGCAGAGGAACCGGATAACACCGCCGTGATAATTCTTCCGGTAGCCAGTCAACCAGATTTGAAGTCACAGTTCGCTCCTGTTTTGGAGATGCGGACATTGCTTCACTTGTGGTCCCTGCAACTGACAAGCTTTCACACGACGAAGAGAGAAGACTGGGGCTTTGTAGTGAGCGGAACTCCCAAAATGATGGGGGATTGGATAAAGGAGAACGGACGCCTGACGAAGGCCAGAATGTCGAGGTCCACACGCTATAGGACTGCTCTGGCGCTCGCTTTGGGAGTGTTGATCGGCGTCGTCGGCGTCCTCTGGGGCCTCCCAGCCAGTCGGGAGGAGGATGCTGCTGACCAGCTTCAAGCTTGAGTTGCACGTACGTACCTTTTCTTTGCGTGTCTTTCCCTGGCCTGAAAAATGGTGCGAATCGTCTAGACTTTCCTCGCCAACTGCGTATATGCTTGAGGTTTCTGTTTGGGGTGTTTCTGTCATGGCGGGTTTGCCTTACATACAAATGCGAGCCGAATTTTGTAGCGTTCCGGGATCACACCCTCTTGTTCTGTATTATCAACGTGGTCACCCTCCACTTTTCACCCAGTTTCCTGTGCTCTCGGGAATCCGGTGGTTAGTGTTTAAGATGCCAACTTGGCTCACGTAACTCCTCCAGCTGCGGAATACAACCCCAGGACTGCCTCTTGCTGCCATCTTAGAACCCAATATCGGCATTCCCGAGCAATTGTCTGACTTCAAAGCCGGGCATCTCTATGTTGCGCCAGTGCCTCTCATAAGTGAATCATTCTTCTTTGGCGAGTCATATTTGCTCAAGACTCTACTAGGGAAGCGGCACAACGCAAGATACCGTATGAATCATTCTAACTCTACGCCGCCCTCTATCAAATTGACTTTGGAAATGATTTAGTTGTTCCTGGATTCGAGTCAGCATGGCGAGGGAATATAAACAGGGCTTCAAGTCTTCGCAAAGTCTTCGTAGCCCCCAGGTCAATTGCGCTATAAAATGGCTTTCTCTTACCGTCACTCCGCGGACAGATACGCCGACATCCTGGAGGAGGATGACCTCGCCCTCTATTGCAATCGATTCAGTGATATGCACATCGACCCACCCGACGGTGAGCTTTCCGTCTGGGCTCAGCGGCGTTTACATTGTTCTTATTTCTTGTGTCATTTCAAAGAACTGAGGTGTGACGACAATCATAACGAGGATCACGGTGATCCAGGAATGATGGTCGATCCAACGCCTGAGGAACGGCGAGCTCTTCTGGCGGACATCTTGACGCCAGAAGAAAAACGAGTCATCGCACTCGCTGACGCTGGTACGCCGCTCTTTGAATCAATGAGTTTCTGGCCAGCAATGTTTACACATCCCTCCTCTCCGAACGACAGTGCTTGACTTTACTCTCCAGTTCTACAATGCATTGGGTCTCACCACCTTTGACCCTAAGGTTCCGCAGGCCGCTACTCAGTCACTTTCGACTTTGGGGATATTGTTCGATCTGGGACGCGAAGTTGGGCCTGGTATAAGCCAGACGCAGTTCAAGGACATCATGTGCCGTTGCGTCAGTTGCGGCAATATGTGTCTGAAGGAGAGGCAGATATTTCACCACTGCCGGGGCGGAATCTCGCGGGCGTGGAAAGGAGGTGTCCAGGACCTAATCCGTCACCTCCTCTCTACCTCTAGCAACCGGGGCTTGAGCCACTTCGATCTTCGCCGCCAGTTTGTCCGTTGCGGGGTTTGCAGCAATATTTGCACTTCCCGTAGGTTTGCACTACACTTCTGTCGCTCCATGTCTTGAGCGTGGCTCTTACATTTGTCCCTCCTTTGTTTACCTCGCCCACCCTGTAACAGCATCGTAACTTGCTCTCAATGACAACATGACAAGGCTTTCCCGGATTTTGCCGCGAATCATTTCCCGCGCTCGGTGCGCCTTCCCATTTGATGAGGCTCTCCACTATGACAATCGTCCTTCAATTTGGGCGTCGCAACTTAAGTGGAACTCGAGGGTCGATACATGATTTCTCCGAGTCATGTTCTGCAATCGTGACATTCGCAAGACCCAGGCTGCGGCTCGGGAACACGCGGATCCGAATACTAACAATATACGATCAGGTACGCGAACGACCTTCGTGCTCCACTGTCCCTATCCTAACTCAGGACCTCACTCCACTAGCTTGATTCATTCTTCCTGAGCTTGGCGGCGGTGCTGCCATTGTCGGCCCTTCAATTGGCGCCTCATTAGAACTGAGGTCGACGTCCACAGCTCGAACACTATATTCAAGCTCGTCAATTCTAGCTTCCTCTTTTGCGCCTATGTATCTTCAACTCTGGGTGCTCGAGCGCACGGAGATACGGCGACATCTGGGAGGGCTAGGAGTCAGGAGGTGTAAATGTGCGGGCACGGTCCCCGTTTCCGGAAATCCCGTCTGATTATTACGGCTTCCATATAACAGAAGTCCACCCCGAATTACCAGCCATAGTACACCAACCCAATGATCATTTCGATACATCCACCATTGCCTTCCTCACGACCTCCGGAGGGTGTCGGCGAACACATCGTCTAGCAAGAGTTTCAACGGTCTTTCAATCTTTCGGCGGCTCCCCTTATCGACCATCCTCAATCCCCATCGGCATTGACGAGGAGGCTCTGTCATCCCTTCTGTCCAGGCCCTCTCGCGTTTTCTGGGAGCGCCCCTCGACCGGGACGACGCAGCCTATTGCTGTTGTGAAGATCTACGGTCACCCATTTCGCGAAAAGAGTCGAGGCTGACACAGCAGATATTTTCTAAGGAGACATCATAGAATAGCCTTCCGGGGCGGAGGTTTTCCTAAAAGCGAAGAAGCGGATATCGCTGTAAACCATAGGAATCATGTTATTGGATGCTCGATCTTGAAAGTGTCGGCTCTCTGTCTCCTGCTGGAAAATAGGTGGACTACAACATATCTGTACGTAAGTCTTCCATCTTCATTGCTATTGCAGCTCATGGCCAAGTGTGTATGATAGGGCATGAGTCCGAGGCAGGCGCTTCGTGCACAATCCTTCCTGGCATCACGCTCTTCGGAAAAGTTGCACCGCCTTCAACGCGCCTAGGATCTCGGCTGATTGCGCTTGTTGACCTCATAAGAATAAGAATAAGCATGGTTGTTGCTGCCATTCTACCCTTCCCAGCATTATGTCAAGCGAGCTTGCTTACTTACCCGTCGACTCAGAGGGGATCCAGCATCCGCGTCGACGCCCGATGGCACCGGCTTGCTCAACCGACACAATTAGCAGGACGGACACACGCCGAGGCCGGGAATCTGACAGGTACCCGCTCATGGAACACATCGGGCCTACATAATATGCAAGCGTCCGACGAAACACCGAGGCTGATACGAAGCAGCACCCGGGTACTAGTATATCCCCTAGCTCCTCGCCTAGCGGAGGCTCTCTCTCGAACGTTCTCCCTTCAGCGATGGATGTCGACGTCGACGTTGAGGTTCCATGGTCCTCAAAGTGCTATTGCGGCAAGACATTCTATCAGCCTAACAGCTTCTCCAACCATATTCGGAGTTGCTCGAGATACAAGAGTGACGTCGGCACTACACTGCAAGAAGCCAAGGAACGTTACGCTCAGAGAAAGAAACAAAAAAGGGGCAGAGAGGCTATCGAATCGTGGTATGGCGACGCACAAGACTCCCTGGACATCGATCAGGAGTTGAACCGAGAGGAGGCGATCGTCAGTATATTCGTTCTCCCATTTTGTGCTACACTTCACATTCCGTTATCATAGGCGACCACCGTTCCCAACCCCGAGGAGCCAGTTCCATGTTCCCAGTCGCTATGGGACGCGGGATGCGGTGACGCGCACCCCCGAAGATATACCAGGACTTTCTGGCTACCTCAGCCATTCCCTTCGATATTCCGATGGCGGGGCTTGCTGTCGTGACACCACCCGCTTCGCCATCTCCCGGACCTTCCGCGGTTCCCCAGTCGGCAGCGACCGACGGGCGTCTCGCTGTGCTCGAGCATTCGACATGGAAGGTCAGTCGCAAGAATGGGTTCAACCTTTACAAGGTATACTGGACTTTGGAGACCCGCCCTCATGACCCCGACCTCTATCTTTCCAACTCGGACCTACGTGAGGACGACGAGGACCGCTTGGCGATGCTGTCCCAGCCTGGCAGGCCCCCGACTGGTAGCGGCAACCCGTACCACCCCTTCCCGAACTGGAGTTCCTACAAAATTGGCGACTGGTACTGGAGCGAAGGCGGAGAAAAAAGCAGGGAATCCTTCCAACGTTTGGTCAATGTGATCTGTGACGAGGATTTCTGTCCAGCCGATTTGCGCCGTGCTAATTGGAAAAGGATTGACGCTTCTTTGGCGGCCTCCGAGTTCGATGATGCGTTTGGAGACGATGAAAGCCAGTGGGCGGGGGATGGTATGTCTTGGAAAACAGCCTCTATCACGGTGGAAGTGCCTTTCAACAGCACCTCCTTACGGCCAGGGTCGAAGCCTTTCACCATTCAGGACTTCCGTTTCCGACCTCTGGTCCCTCTCATTCGAGCGAAGCTTGAAAACGCCCACGCAAGCGAACATTTCCATTACGTGCCATCGGAGCTCTGGTGGGAGAGAAATAAAGGCCAAGGGGAGAGTCGGGTATATGGTGAACTTTACCATTCTGATGCGTTCCTTGAAGCGTATCGTGCAGTGCAGGTTAGTCCCCAGATGCACAGCGTAAACTTCGACCCTGCTCAAGGATATCAAATTCCCTAGCTTCTCCCTAAGGAAAAGGACGAAGACGATCTCCCGCGATGTGTGATAGCCTTGATGTTCGCTTCCGATGACACCATGCTAGCGTCTTTTGGCGACGCAAAACTCTGGCCAGTTTACCTGTGCTTCGGAAACGAAAGCAAGTACCGACGTAGTAAGACTTCCTTAAAGCTTTTAGAAGAAGCTGCATACTTCCAGAGCGTAAGCCAGGCCCTCTCAGTTACTTCAAAAACGTGAAAGCTAATTGACTGCGGATAGTTGCCCGACTCTTTCAGCGACTGGTATATCAAGGAATCGGGCAAAAATACAGTGGGAAGGGACGTGAAAACGCATGTCAAGCGAGAACTGTTCCATGCTCAATGGCGCGCGCTGCTTGACGATGATTTCCTTTATGCGTACATGCACGGTTTGGTGGTTGCCTGTCCCGATGGCGTCAAACGCCGTTTCTACCCGAGAATACTGACGTATTCCGCTGATTATCCGGAAAGGTGAGTGCAAGGTACCTTCGGGCAATTAAACTTTCTGAGCGAAGCACAGGGCAAGAGTAGTAGGAATAAGAAACATTGGAGAGTGTCCATGCCCAAGGTGTTTCATCAAGTTGGGTGAGATAGCCCAGCTTGGTACAGAGGACGACGAGACAAGGAGAGGCCAGAAGCGCGTGGATGATGACGAGCGGAGGGAGAAGGTGGAGAAAGCGAGAGCGCTAATCTACGACAAGAATTATGCCGTCGATGCTGATAAAGTGAACGATTTGTTGCAGCCCACATCCTTGGTTCCGGCTCAGGTGCGGGCACCTATCTTCTCGTTTATAAACGCGAACTAAGTAACCCTGAGTACAGAACGCCTTCTCCGAGCGCCTTTCCTCAGCAGGATTCGATATGCACGACATGGTCGCGGTCGACATCTTGCATGAAGTAGAAATAGGCGTCTGGAAGAGTTTGTTTATCCATCTTCTCCGATTGCTTCAGGAAGTGGGTGCCGGCACGGCAGATATCCTTGACAGCCGGTATAACCTATGCTACCGCCCTCGAGATCTTCGAGCTAAGCATTTTTCAGCTATCGGCAAACACCTTCATTTGGTCGAGACACAATCCGACGCTTTTCACGCAATGCTTCCGCCATGAAGCAATTGGGAGCCAGGGACTTCGAGGACCTTTTACAGGTAATTCAAAAGAGGTCCTCACCTGCTGTAATGTGACTCACGTCTCTTAACGACAGTGCGCGATCCCTGCATTCGAAGGCCTGTTTCCTGATGAGGACAACGGCCGAGTGATGGACCTCCTGTTCGTAATGGCGTACTGGCATGCTTTGGCGAAGCTCCGCATGCATAACGATATTTCTCTCGCCCTCTTAGACAGGTGGACCTCAATATTGGGAGAACGTTGCCGCTCTTTCCTCGAACTGACCTGCGATCGCTTCCAGACTAGGGAGTTAAAACGAGAATACGAAGCTAGGATGCGCAGAGAAGCTCGCAAGGATAAGGAGAAGAATGCACAAGGGGTGCGAAAGAAGGCAGTAGGCTCTTCTTCGTCTTCCCTACCCTCTCCAGCAGGCCCAGGTGGAGCAGCCTTATCTAGTTGAGCAGGAGTGTCTTCCCGCCTTCTGGTAGTGCACTAACCCTCGTACTGCTGCCGAATCCCTTTAGCTACCAAGACCTCTTCCGTCTTGCATTCGGGTGCGTCGGTTTCCAGAACAAGCACGGGGCAATCAGGTCAGCGGCACCTACAAGGAAGGACGATGAAGGTCTGCTTACACACAACTGTAATCGCTAGGTCGACAATTGCGGGGTTGGAACCTTTCTACTCCTAAGTTCCATTCCTTGGGGGATGTGGTGTCCTATATCAAACGGTTCGGGACGACCGACTCATATTCAACACAATTAGTGAGATTTGTTCAAGCTGGACTTTCCCAAGTTTCTGAGCAGCGCCTAGTCAGAAAGGTTCCACAGGTTCCCCAAAGCTCGCTATCGGAGGACCAACAAGAAGAACTTTAGCCTCCAGATGTCACAGATCCAGACCAGACAGGCTAGGATCAAGAAGCTTCGCGCACAATTGCACCCCTCACAGGAGGAAGTCGATTTCTTGCACCCTTGGGCTCTCCCAGACGCTGGAGACCCTCAGTACTTCATCGGAAAGTCTCAAAATCAGCCGGTCAACCTTTCCCACTTCATCGCCTTGAACGCGGCAGACCCCGCAGCTACGGTTGGGCACTATCTGTACTATGCATCGTCTTACTGGAGCTGATGTGTTTTGCTTCCACGTAGGGCTTTATGATGAAACTGAGGCGTCACCTCTTCCCCCGAATCGTCGCTGCCCTAATTCGAGAAGTCGAGGCCAATCCTGGAGGCTACCCTGACTCCGCCTTAGCGACATTGCGGGCAACTGCGTCATCCGAGCCATCCGAGAGCGACCTCAACAGCATCTACTTCCATTCTGACACCATTTATCGTCACAATGTGATGAAAATCCCCTATACCACATACGACTGCCGCCAGGACAGTGACACCATCAATCCCCGTACATCCCGGCGAGACTTCATGTGCCTTCCTGCCCCGGACCCTCACGTCAATGAACCCGAGCTGGACACCCTGAATTACGTATATGGGCGTGTTCTGGGAATCTTCCATGCGAACGTAGTGTATGGGGGCACAGGAGCTCTTGACTACCGGCGAAGGCGCTTCGATTTCCTTTGGGCCCGGTGGTTCATTCCTCTGTCCAACGTCGCCCTTGACGACCTCTGGTTATCCCTCCGACTGGAGCGAGTCGGATTGGCACCGATATCTCAGTCAGACGCTTGGGATTTCGTCGATCCGGCTAACGTTCTTCGGGCGGTCCACATCATCCCGCGGTTCTCTCTCGGACAATTGCATGAAGAGGTTCCTTTACCGGCAGAGGGTAACAGAAGCCGGAAGGGCAAAGGAATGCAGAAGGACCCAGACGTAGAAAGCGGCCAAGGCAGTAAAAGGAGGAAGAAGCATAACTTCTCCAGGTGTGCACAAGATGAGCACGATTGGAAGGAGTACTACGTCAATCGGTGGGCTCTGGATTGATATTTAGTCTTCCTTAACCTTGAACAAACAATCCCGCAGATTCGTAGACCGTGACATGGTCATGCGCTTCCATCGAGGCACCGCCGTTGGTCACTCCTATTCGCAGAGTGGCAACCCCAGTATGCGTAGTCCCAGCGTCGAAAGGGATGCACCCATGGATGTTGATAACGCATCGGGGGCGCTTGATCCACATCATGCAGAAAAAATTAGTCGCGCTAACGATAGCGACGATTCCACTGACGGCAACGGTTTGACCACTGACGAAGAGCGACTGGGCCGATCTGGACGCGTCGAACAGGAAGGGGAATCTGACGAAGAAGATTCGTTTTACGCAACAGAGCCGGATTCCGAAGAAGATGCGGATGTCTATGGGTGAAATTTAGCCCTGTCTAGCCGAGATATAGTCCTTGTACGGAGATACTTCTGAATTTTAGGAAGTGGGAAATTGAGACGCCTTGATATAGCTTATAAACCGAAGGGATGTTGTCGGTTTTCCGCCTCCTCAAAGAGGATGTCCTACGCCTTCATGGTTACTTCGGTCGACAACCAGCTGCGGGTATCCGGATTCATCGGTCTACATTTGCCTGGCTTCCAGGGATGTGAGCCTCGCACTACCTTCTCACATCGTTGCTCCGCTAACCTCCCGCTTAGCGATGCATCCACGAGCACCACCCCTCATTTTTTTGACCTCCACGCCCACCCGAGGTTCCGGGAAGGAGAGTTGGGTTGTGAAGGAGAGTAAGCAGGTCCCCCGGAAAATGGCCTTATCGCGGAAGGTCTTCGTCATTTGGGTCCCTCTTCCGCGCCCGCTCTGTCGTTCTCCCCCGACAGAACTCGTGCATCAATCCGCTAAGAGAAGATACGACTCCTGGAACGACATGGGGACCTGCGGCAGTAGAAGGACGGCCAGCATAGCTTTTGATAGGTGCGGTTGCTCCGTTGATGAAGCTCGCCGCTGTTTTTCAACTGCAATACCGTAGAGATTCAAAGCCAATGGACCCATTCCTAAGAAGGGGGAGCGGGGGCGATACATGCCTCCCTTGTTGCGGAGGCTGCTGCCAATTTTACCCTCTTCTTACAATCTTGTTTGGTGACGAGCCTGCTCCTTCTCCAAAGATATCTGGCTTTCGAGCGTAGCCGTTCCACAGGGAGTGAGTTGCTCGCATTTTTATCCGCTACATTTCACCGCAGTCATGTTGTTCAAGTTGAGACTGCCTCCATCGCGCGTTTCGAATCTCAAGCTACCTTCTAGTTCCTTGCATCATGCTGTCAATTCGTCAGGCCCTCCTACGTCTCTCTGTCAGTGCCTCGACCTGCCCAAGTCACGGTGGAAACCACTATGCTCGACGCGAACGTTCAAGTGCTTCGTCTTCTTTCCGCCTAGTACCTACCATGGTTCGTATAAATAGATAAATGCGATAGTTTTTGTGTCGGGAACTCCTAGTAGGCTACTACGTCCCGCTGCGACCGTGAGCTTCCAAGCCTCGTTGGAATCCGTGCTGGACTCTGGAGTCGGCGCTCCTGTGCAGATCGGGGGTTGTAAATCCGGGACGTCGCCGTTACTTCGGTCCATTAGCTCTTCCGTTACCACCGTCATTACTCCGGGCACCGCCCTCGTTACTCGCCTCTATGGCTAGCAAGGGGGCGACTGGGATGGGACAAACCCTCATGCCTCCATGCTCCATGGGTCTACGGCAGGCACCGTTGATGCCTCGGGAGGTTCGTCCTTTGGGGAACCACCTTGGAAGCACAACCGAGTCGTCCCCACTTCCAGAAGCTCTTCCAGAGGTGACATTGGGATAGGGCGTATCTACTTCGTTGGACCAAGTTGGGGTAAGTAAGTGTCTTTCCACCTCGCAGTCTTAACATATGGCTGTCCTTTTCTAGAGAAATTCAGTTCAATTGTGGCTCGCCTCTGCTTTGGTTTGAGGACTCCTCCAAGAGTTGTATGACAGTGTTAACCTACCCTTTGTCCACTCCCGCCCTCCGGGTGCGGCTCACTCATCGCAATTTGCACCACTGCTTCACCCGCGTCGAACGCTTCCTCCCTTCCATCTTCGACGTTTCGAAGAGGAACATGCCACGATTATGAAAACGCTCATTCTTTCAGCGAGAATACTCCCAATGGCTGCAAACCAGCGACGAGTGGGTAGTATGTGCAAAAACCTCGTACGGAAATCACCAGTAATGGTGAGCGCGCTGCTTCCGTGACCGGCGTCTCGATTTACTGACGTTAGACGCACGGTGACGATACTTCGAGTCAGACTTTGCCCCTTCTCGGTTGCCTCAAGACCAGCAGACTCGGCACCGTGAACGCCCGCTTGATTGTCATCCCTACTCAGAAACCTGGTATAAAATACGGTTCGTTTGAGGCCTCCTCTCCTCCAGTATCCTCCTACCCTCAACAACCCCTCTAATTCTCCAGACACGAACGAATGGGTCGATCGGATGCTCTCAACAATGTTCCAAGGTACGGCGTTGGGGCTGCCGTCAGTTCATTAGAAGCCTCCCCGGGTGAGAAGCACCTGTCAGCTCTCTCATGGGGCCCAAGGAAGAGGCCGTATGTTTTGGATCCCCTTAAATGTTGCTGGCGTTCTCATATCTCCCACAGCAATCTACACACAGACCCTTTGATCCACCATGGGCGGCACTTTGGTCGTTCCGTTTTCGCCTTCGCAAACATACACGCCCTAATCATATCCGGTCTGAGTGCAGATGAGGACTCACCTCCCGAGACGCAGCAGTTAAGCCTTAACGATGGCGACTTACGCCGCATTCTGACCCGGTCCTACAGGGAGAGAAGGGAGTTGAGAGTCTTCAAGAAGCTGCTCTCAATGATTCCGGGTTTTGAAGACAGATTAATGTCTTCCAGCGAGGAGGAGATGATGGCTATTGCATCCATGGTACGCTGTGGTCTTGGGTTGGGGTACTCAAGGAGTAGGTCTGACATTACGCAGTTACAAAAGGGAGCCGCAAGCGCAAGATCCGATGACACCAAGAGTCTGAAAGGCGTCATTCTGGACTGGATCGGCCCTCTAGACCCTCCGTTGTCTCGTAACGTGAAACACAACAGAGGGTTTCACCATGATCGAACCGGCTTCCTGTTATGCCCTTCTGAGTTGGATTGGACAGATCCTGAGTTAAGCACTTTACACTTATCTCGCATTCCAGGAAGGCTGACACGTCTTTCTTAGGGTCAAGAACCAGTTGAGAAACAAGGAACTCACCGTCACAGGTTCGCACTGGCCAATCTTCGTATACAAGAACGAGCGTTATGACCCGGACGACCCTTGGAAAGGGTTATTTCGAAACGAGTTACTTGTCAAGGCAAGTAAAACCTCAACACACTGGGGCTGTTACTGATCTCCAGTGTCTATCTTCAATACCTAGGGCTTCAAGCACATCTTCACGTCCCCCAGTTCCGTGGAGCAAGAGCCGAAGGCCACTCGGTCGGGAAATGCCAGGATCCATGGCATGACATATGTTTCCCCTGCTTCACTAGCCTATGCGTTCACTCAAGTGGGTTGCAACGCTTAGAACTCACGGCTGCTGGTAAGCAGGGAGCGGTATTAATATTGATGATTCATCACCTTTAGGTTCGGTTCGCGCTGAGTTCCGCTGGAGTGTTCTCTCGCACGGACAGTGAAACCGATTCGGAGACGTTCTACACCTCCGTTTTAGAGCTGTTGGAGGATCCCTTCGAGCAGGACGAGGTCAAGCCCTTGATGCTGTGGTGGAATCAGTAAGTTCACATCCCTGACGCCCTTCTTTTAGGGGGAACTGAGGGAGAGCAGGCGCATCTTTCCATCGTTTTCTACTGCACGCCGTCTGGCCCCTGCTGCGAGTGCATTGGCGAGGATCAGAGCAAAAAGGCAAAGCCTCATGGGCACTGCCGACCCCGCAAGTCCCCAATCAGACCAATGAGCCGTAATCCATTGTGTAATTTATGTATTCGTACGCCCAATGGGCAAAATAACGCTAGAATATGTATGCCTTGTTTTAGAAATTACTATCATGGATTTGATTGAACGAAATTGTCCGGCAAGAAGGGACGTTAATCCACCGCAGGAAAGGCATACGTTTGGCGTTGGTCATGACCTTCGCCTTACTGAACGGGGCTTTGGGTCACGCCCCCGAGTATTGCACCACTTATCGGTACTGCCGGGTGTCCGTTGGACTATAGGATGTCAAACCACTGCACCCGAGACGCTCCCCTACAATCTATGTCGGGCTCTATCTACAGCAACAGAACAGCTCATCAGTGCGGGACCGACATAGAGGCGGAGACGACGTGACGTCGATGCGTAGGTGCGTATCGTCGTCCGTTGTTGTAAAGACATCCGGGCTCGTCAGTTCCTGAGGGACAGCACCCTTCATCGCTAGGAAGTTCGATGCAGTTGATGGCAAGTCGCACAGTCTTGGCGACGTCCAGCAGTTCCTATCTGGTTTCAAGGAAAAAGGGTGGATGGAGAGTTTCAAAAGTTCAGGTAGCCCAGGCAACGGTGCCTTTGGCGACGTGATACGGAAAAGCCCACTTGTGCTTTGTCCCACCTGGCCGAGCAACGCCAGAGCAGCTCGTCTTTACCCCCGTTGCATGAGTTGACAGCTGCACTGGACTATTCCACGAGTGGATAATGGGTCTCCTTTCCGGTCAGTCGGCGAGACATTGGTTGTTCCGATAATCGCTTCTTAGAACTGCAAAAATGGCGAGAAGGGCCAATCAGGCCGGGCGATGCTAAGTTACCAAGTCTAACGGGCCTTGTTGGACGACAAGGTCTGCCGCGACACACCGTTTGGGGAGACGGAACGGTGGTAAAAGGATGGCCCCGACGAACCAAGGCATCGTCGGTCGCTGAAATTCTCAACCCCCCCCAAAGAGGGTAGCCTACGAGGGTGGTGAAAAGCTATTTCATTCATCGTGCCAAGATGAGCGTCTTAAGGATTGCATACGCCCTCTACCTTCATTCCCATCGTCGATCTGATGATATCTTTTCTACGTCCGGACATGTACCGCTCAAGGCGCATAGACAAAGCAGATCATGCCATATCATACCTACATTCGCGACGTGACTCAGCAAAGGTAACCTGCTTGTATAATAGGCACTGGTACTGTCGTAAGATGACGGGTACCAAGGGCGCTACCTTTCTTTGATGAAGCTGTCCGGGCAGTCACGGTGACTCAATTGACGGTCTCTTCGGCGTTCACTGAGTTGCCGGCTTCCGATCAATTGCAGAACTTGTCACCTTTCTCCTGAAGTATCACTCACAATTTGCAGGTGGATATCATCAAAGGTCCTCAGCCCTCTACATGCAGAGAAAGCCACCCCTCCTTGTGTGTGCCTGGAGCCAGCCGCTTTCTGTCACGTTCCGAATGTCGAAACAGCTTCCCAAGCTTCAGCAGTCCACCCGAGGTGGGGAAATTTGCCACCTTTTCCCAACCATATAATCTCTAGTCAAAGTTGTGCAAGTCATCTAGAGCTCGTATCTATTGTCACGTTTTACGATAAGGGATCCAGCCAGTCCTGGTCTTGTCATACTGCCACCGAACCCCTGATGAGCGCCGACATTGCCCGGGAACAAGCGGGCCGCTGCTGAAGGGGCCATCACATCAGCGAGTTCGCCGGCGCTTGTCTGCTTCCTTCTTGACCACGACGACAAGCTTCAAGCTTGGGATGCGTCGACCTCGCCACAATGTCACACTCGCCTCATACCCCATCGATGTCTCGAAAATCGTCCTTTGCGGCGCCATCTCGTCTGATACCCCCCAGCTTGCGTCCTTCGCCATCGTTATCGAATCTCCACATTCACAGTCACTCGACAGGCCCGCCGAGTGAGGTGGAGACATTACCCGTTCCTGGCAGGGAGTCGGTCTTAGATAGCTCAGCTTCTTCTGTTATCAATATGGAAGTGACTGAGGGTATCATGGTTCAGGAAACCGAGAGTACCGTCGATCCACTGGAAGCGTTGGAGGAAGTTGCAGCGGCCAATCATATCGAACAGCCCGGGGAGACATCGCAGTCGGCACAGCTCCTCAAAGAACGCCTGAAGGAGTCCTTATCTACTCGCCCAGGGCACGATGGTGGGAGTCACCTTCAACCTTCGTGATGCCATGATTGTCACACTCACCCTGAGTTCCAAGCCCAAGCTTCCGAATCCACAATCCTACCAACCCAGACGAGTGAGATGGACGAGCTGGCTTTTAGTGCAGGTTAGTATATTCGATTAACGAGGGATCGCGATCTCATGCTCGCGCAGCTACACGCTATGCACCGCGAGAATATTTCGTACTCACAAATGCAGGAAAGCCAGTGTTCGTGAGGTGCGTCTAGCAGTTGAGCCCCGGAAGAGACATAGCATGACAGCGCCCACGCTAGTCGACCTGGGCAGGAAGACAACGATAACACCGCGTCCGTAATCGGAGTCATGCAGGCACTCATCTCTGTCTTTATTGACGAGGGCGATAAGATTCGATGCATAAACGCTGGGCGAACAAGGATCACCTTCCTGCTCCGCTCGCCGTTGTATTACGTTTGCGTTTCTTCGTGGGGAGAACCAGAGTCTACGGTACGCACACAGGCAACTTGGAACTGAACCTCTTTGATCACATATCTGTGAAGAAAGACCAGGGCGCATCTCGAATACTTGCATCTGCAAATCCTTAGCATTGTCACTGGCGCACAGCTCAAGAAGATATTCGAGCGCCGGACGAACTTCGACTTGCGGCGACTCCTCAGCGGTATGTCGTCTGTCACACTGTACCTGGCATCAAGTAGTCAACGCTCCCTGCGATTAGGCGCAGAGTCGTTTGTGACGTCTATGCTCAATAGAGTGGAGACAGACCTTGCCATGACTACCTCATCTCTGTGCTGTCTCAAGCTTGACCCTAGTCTTCGGAAACGAATAGCTGAAACCCTCATGCCGACTTCCAAGATCAAAGTCAGTCGACGGATCCCCCCTACGCCCATTCCCATACTCATCATTTCAAAGGATATCCTTTACATTGTACTCATCGCCAACGACCGAGTTCTGACTCTAATCAGGCCTAGGAAACACTCCATCCACCCAGCTGACCTCCACATTATCCTGAACAGCGTGAANACCCCTTCGGTATACAGCAATCCGGCCCCGACCCAGTGGATACCGTTCTGTTTACCCAAATTCAACCCNGCGGNTTTTGTCAATGCNTTTCATCTCGTTCCTTCGAAGCGATGAACCTCCACCAAANCCTTCGCGAGCCACATCNCCNNTNCCCAATGCTCCTTNAGCNCCGCCANNCGATTCNGACCAAGCGTCGAACAGCAGTAAGGGCAGCAATCCGAANCCACCNTCAAGCGGNNTGAANGAGCACGGNGTCGCACTTGTCTGTATCAGCGGAAANTCGGANGTGGACGCTATCCGGACGTGGAGCGAGACNGCGATCAAGGTTAGACTTCATTGNCCACGAGCATCCGGGAAAGTCTGAATTCCAAGCAGAAAATGGCCGTAGAGGGCACTCTAAGTTCCCTTATGCANTCCTTCCGCTCAGGGCAGACAGAGTATTCGGTGGGAGATCTCGGTATTCCCGGGTTNCGCCANTTCGTGTACAAGTCAAGNGGACAAGTGCAGACGACATACCCNATCTTCGANGACCCATATGATAAGACGACAGACCGTAAGAGGTGTGGTATCATCCNCGAGGAACTCATGTATGCTGCAGCTGACTCTNCTNCCAGGTTAATAACGCTGTACCAAACCATTCANGATGCCATTCATGCGAAGTCNGGACAGGAGGCTCCNCTNAAGCTNCAGTACATCCGTACTGAGCANGAGAGTGTCATGGGATGGGTANGTCTCTNANTCTCTGNGCANNGNGTCGTTNGGTGGTAACACAGTCCTGTTGCAGATCACGCAGCCATTTGAGTTGTACGTCGCGGTCTCGCCAATGCTCCCAAAATCTGCGGTGGTNGGGGCAGCGAATGCTGTGACGCGGTGGGTAAAGAAGGAGGAGAGCAGATTATTCCTGNGAGACGCTCCCGTATTCTAGANCGGANGGGACGGATGGTATACACATATAAATATTCTAACGTTNAATACGANGACGTAACGGAATCTCTCTACATGTTGAACTTCCTCTTCACAATATCCTGCAGACCCTCCTGCAAAGGAAGGTANTCNTGNCCTCCCTTNTGCGTCTTNACCAANGTNATCTGNCTCCCNTCCNNNTCGAANTCATCCANGCTNCCNAAGTTGTGGATCTCAGAANGCTTGACGATCTCNCCNTACTTCTGCTTTCGGGCTTCTCGCTGCTCTGCCATCTCATTCCATTCTTCTGCNGAGAGGATCTTTGGGCCNAAGTCNGGGAGTTCAAGTTTGGGGAGGTAAGGGTCGAGGTAAGCNTCNAAGAGAACATCAGAGTGGGACGAGGGGATGTCCCAGTCGTCCTCAGCNTGNGNGATGAGTACGGANGCGGTNATATTCTATTTAGAGGAGNGGTCAGCNATGGCGTCAAGCTNGNAGNCAAGNGGTGNTCNTACNGGGACGGCTNTGAGGGAGTCGAATTTGTGNATCAGAACCATACTGACGAGCTCTNCAGTGGTNTNTGAGCAGCANAANACCNNGNAANCATTGANCCTACTNACGAGTAGCTCCGGGCAGGAGGTGTAAAGGCTTCATCAACGGAATGAGCCCAAACATGTTGTANGTCTCCAGNACTTCTCGTATNCTAGAGAAAGGCTGGTGGAATCCTGTAAACNTAATGACTCCTTANATGNAGGANGCATGGNCTTACAGAAGCCAACACTATGCCCCTCGGCCTGATNCCCTCATCCCCGAGCTGCGCACCAAGCTGCGAGGATACCCCAGTCCCCAAACTGTGGCCCATGATCAAGATGTCCTCAGGGCGTGCACCGTTCTCGATGAGCCAGTTCCACGCCGTGCGCGCGTCCGTCGTCAGTCCCTTCTCAGAAGGTTTCCCGGTACTGTCAGCGAACCCTCGATAGTCGATTGCCAGTACGTTCGCGTTCCAGCGCGTGGTCATTGCCTGGTATATGGCNACNCGGACNNTGAAGGCNCGCGTCGCAGCATTGCCGTGGAAGAAGAGGACAGTTGGACGAGCTTTCAAGGAAGGCGTNACAAGAGAGGAAAGGTCCTGGGGAATGGAGGGTAGGGATTGGTAGTGTCGGTCGTTGAGCACGAACCACGCTCCGATGGNTTCGTTATCCGGTGTCGTGAGATGGANATTCAACGTTCGGTTCGCTGAAAGATACATTTCAGCGCGTGTTAGAGGCGAATACAGGCGAACATACGAGCCAAGCCATATTTCTCNGGTGTNGTGAAGTCTGCAAATANTGGAAACCGGACTGCGTTGAGGTATAGCACACTGCTCCAGCGTAAGCCCTTCGCACATCTCGTGAATTTACGAAACTCACTGTGCCTGGAAGTAAGGAATACAAAGNAGGATTACGACTGCAGCGTAGCCTATCGCGACAACGCTGACGCAGGACCGAAAGCGCACGAAGCCCTTCTCCAAGACGTCCAGAACCCCAGGCATGACGATGGCGANGAANNAACCTCGCTGCGGANGCTNCATAGGTGCGTGAGCGTTGATGGCGGCGCCCACAGCGCTGTCACTGTCAGGGGCATCACGACNCNTTCTCCGACTCCTTTCTANCCGGAACGCCGGTCNCGTCTCGCTCTCTGNTTCATACAGAGCTTTGACCCCCGAGNACGAAGGTCACAGTTCTGCCTTTCAAGTAGGCTNATGAAGACACGGATACGGTTGACGTCACGACCTACTGCAATNTCAAGGGGATAAAGNGGAACGATCTTACGAANTTTGGNTTTCGGGCANTTCAATGGCCGTAAAAGCAACGGGANTTGCTCATACAGCCNTNGCATCTACAGAAGGATACAATGCAGAACACGTTACAGAGCAATCTCGAACACTAGAAGATGTTGCAGGCCGCCGCGTTCAGATAGATGAGAGGACAGGTGCTGCACACAAGNGGCGACGCTGGAGAAGTTGGGCTGGGGCAGGGATCTATTTAGACATAAAGGCAAGAGCGCCTTGGTATTGGAGCGACTGGAGGGATGCATGGAACTATCGCGTTCTCCCTGCGACGGCACTTATATTCTTTGCAAAGTGAGTCGCCTATTGAGAACATAGAGGTTTGTTGTACTGACGCTACGCNAGCGTGCTNCCGGGGATCGCTTTCTCGCTNGACCTCATAGAGACGACCAACCTTTATGGAGTCGCCGAAGTACTACTGTCTTCCTTCATGGCGGCGTTCGTGTTTTCGATATTTGGCGCCCAGCCTCTGACAATCGCTGGTGTGACTGGTACGNACAGCTGTACTCCAACGTGCCGCAGCTAAAATCTGAGATCGGTGCAGGACCTATCACGGTATTNAACAAAACCATCTACGACATTCTTCAACGCGAGACGAANCCTCCAGANTATCTGCACTTTNTTGGNTGGGTTTACCTGTGGGCAGCAATCTTTCACTGGATCACGGCTGTTCTNAACTGTANGAGATTTCCCTCCTTACCTNGCCATTGCTGANTCGGGCCCGATTGTGACAGTCTGCAACTTCCTGAAATANGTTACGCTCTTCTCCTGNGACACCTTTGGGTTCTANGTCTCCTGGGTCTANCTNCAGTATGGAATNCAGGTGCTNACACGTCAAATGCCCAGCAANCCGAGCGACGAGGCNGAGCAAGGNGCTCTAGTCAGCNTAATCNTNGCGCTGCTNATGTTNNGCACNGCATTNGTNTTCCAATTCNCCGCNGAGTCNCGTCTCTTCCATCGNCACATNCGTCGNTTTCTNGCGGATTACGGTATGCCACTGTCCCTTGTTGCCTCTTCTGCCATNGCNTACTGGGGGAGNTTCAANTANGCCAATCCAACCACNCTNCCGANTGGCAAGGCTTTCCTTCCAGCGGCCGATCGGGAATGGCTNGTACGATTCTGGCAGCTGGAGGGNAAGTGGGTNGGCATNGCGNTGCCCTTTGGTTTCATCNTGTGGATCCTTTTCTTNTTTGATCACAATGTATCAGTGNGTGTCATCTCTTTGAGCCNANCCCCNCTCTCNTTGTCTGACTGGNNTGCNTGCAGTCGCTTATGGCCCAAGGTAGNCAATTCCCTTTGCGCAAGCCGCCAGGCTTCCACTNCGACTTCTTCCTNCTTGGAGTAACNACCTTCATTGCTGGGTTGCTTGGCTTGCCAGCGCCAAATGGTCTCATTCCTCAGGCTCCCATTCACACTCAATCACTTCTTATCATGGGCCGTCCATTGAAGGATGTCAAAGATGAAGAGACNGCCACCCCTACACCCGTCTCCCGTAGCGCAACNATTACAGNNACAGANGGGCCGNCTGNNAANGANGATCTTCCAGAAGACATANAGNCNTANGAGAAACTGGAAGTNCCGNTCGCANTTGTGGAGCAAAGGGTATCCAACCTCGCNCAGGGATCNCTGTGTCTTGTNCTATTGACTGGNCCTNTNCTTCATGTNCTNCACCTNATTCCNAGAGGNGTTCTGGCCGGACTNTTGTGAGCACANCCCCNTCCNNCNCNTGTANNNNCNCGNNACTCANCGCCTCGNCAGCTGGTATATGGGAGCGGGAGCNCTGTTCAGNAACGGCATCACACANAAAATCANGTATCTACTCCAAGACAAANACTTGACNCCACGCAACGANCCCTTGCACAAAGTTCGNAAATCGAGGATNTGGCTATTTATTGCTGTCCAGCTCATCGGTTTCGGAGGNACTTTTGCNATCACNCAAACTATTGGTAAGTCNATGGTTCTTTCATGTTCTNCNTGGAAAGCNCTGACCGAGGAACGCCGAATNTANAGCTGCTATCGGATTTCCTGTTATCATCATGNTACTGATACCCATTCGCATCTATCTTATCCCGCGCCTCCCGTTCACAATTGCGGAANTNGCGATTCTCGANGGACCNACAGCTTCGCCGTTCGTGAGTCGAGCATNCTTATCTCGTCGTCTTCTCCTNACAAANCTTNCCTAGACCATGGAGTCCGTNGGCGGNTCTTTCTAATGTTCTNCGTCCTTAATCTGCCTGAANNTCTAGGCGACCTAATTCATATGTACTATTAGATCTTCCCCACCACATAAAAAGCGNACGCCCTNCGACGTGCAGATCTCATGACGTCGGGCGCCGCACTCTATTTTCAGAACCACCATCTATCACTTTGCNACCTGGAGCGGGAAGNGCATGCTAGCCCTCATGCGGTNTGCTGCGTCGAANNCTNACTTCATAGGAACAGATAGGAACCCCAGCTGCGCATGTTCATGCGTGCCCTGCGGAACCTATTTATCTCGTGTTATCAGATATATAAGATCGGTGGCGCATCCGCCGGCGCTTGCTTCCCTTGGTTCCCTCCCCTGATTTTGACGACNTCAGTCAAATTCACCGCCTGAGTCATGTCCAACGACGGCCAACTGCTTGGTGTAGTTATCCTTGCCCGTCATGGTGACCGTGAAGGTATGGGCGCTTGTAGTCGGCCCCTATTCATTATCGCTCATGCTCGCCGCCTCATGCACTAGGGTACTACCAGGATCCCAAGACGTACACCTCCAAGGATACCGCGATTACCCCTCTCGGAAACGTAAGCTGATTGTAACCCCATCGCCTCTGTCTACGTCTCATCAGAACCCTCTCCCTGCAGCAACAAGAATACCTTCTTGGCCAGTACCTAAGGAGCCGCTACTTGGACTCCTCTTCCTCCTCGTTCATTTCTGGAGTGAACACCGTTATCGCGGATGACGACCAGATCAAGGTTCGCGCGGATGGAGGAGGGGAAGGTGGTGTTATCTTCAACTCTGCTATGTCAATGTTGCAAGGGTTGTTCCCTCCCACCACGACGTACAACATCACTCTTGCCAACGGCACGACTGTCGTTGGTCCTCTGGCGGGCTATCAGACCGTCCCTAGTACGTTCATTGAACCTTGGAGATTTTAGTGAAGCTTACTCTGTGCTTTCCCTCAGTCGAGTCGGTTGAGAGTGAGGAGAACGTATCTCTCGAGGGATGGGTTGACTGCAACGTGCGTTCTAGCTGGTCGCGTCCAACAGTCCGCGGTTCTCAATACCCTCGTACAGACTTTCAGCGACAACACCAAGTCCTTCTACGCATCCGCTGAGTTTGCACAGAAAGAAGCGGACGCTGCTGCTTTCCTAGGCGAGCTCGCCCCGTATCTAGGTGGTCGCCCTGCTACTCTCGAGAACATGGTATGTGAAATTACCTGCAGGCAATAAAATTCTGACTGTACATCGCCATCGCTCAGTGGAACATCTTCGACTTCTTGAACGTCCAGAGCATTCATAATGAGTCATTCGCCACCAACCTCCCCGGGGGCTACCTTGCTCGGGCTCGCGACCTTGCCAACTGGCACCAGTTCAACATATTCTCGTCCTGGAAAATTGATGGGATTGGCAACAGTCAGTTCCCCACTCTTCTACCTCAGTCCATTTTCCATTCTCATACCGAATAGTCCCGGGACGCACCATGTCGCATCGATCCTCGAGGGAATTGCGAGCATCGCGGACCCCAACGATCCGCTGAAGGTCTTGTATCAAGCTATCTCCTACAAGCCCTTCATCTCTCTCTTCCAGATGACTGGGGCTTTGAAGGCTAGTCCTCAGTTGGCTGGCATTGGTCAGTCGCACATGTACCAGGCCTCCCGACATGGTGCTGAAACTTCTTCGCAGTGAACTATGCCGCCGCTCTTGCCTTGGAAGTTCGCTCTCCTGCCGCCGGGGGAGAGCCCACCATCCGCTTCCAGTTCAAGAACGGTTCCGAGGAGGCTAGCTTTACCAACTATGCAATCCTGGGTTCCACTGAGGGTGTCCCTCTGTCGACTTTCGTTCAAACTCTTGCTGTAAGGTTCACTCAGCCATTTCCATATGCGCCTGGCTGATCCCCTTCGCAGCCTGTAGGAGTCAATGACACTGCAACATGGTGCACAGTCTGCAGCAACAGCGAGACCCGTGGCTGCCACGCTCTGTCGATGGCCAGAACAGAAGGTGTCAACTCTGTCAAGTTCCCTGCAATTGGCTCTGTGGGTGCAGGTTTCCTGGGGGCTGGCTTGGCACTAGTCTTCGCTCTCGCACTCTTCGGAGTATTGGCATTCATCGGAGTCGTCACCCTCAACATCCGTCGACCTAAGCGCAAGTCTTCTGTAAAGAGAAGTATCCACAGTTCAGACGTAAGTGCTTTTCGCCTTCCGTTATGCTCTCTACTCACTAAGCACATTAAGACTGAATCACAGACTGTCAATGAGAAATGCTGAAGGGAATGTCACGAACCGAATGTATTATTATCCAGTGTAACTTCCAATGTTGTAGTGTACAATAGATAGGCCTGAGATAGCGACATGGTAGTCATCTCTGGCTGTGGCAGGTGAAATGAAGCCTCAACAAGTGATAGCCTTCGGTCAGTTCAACTATCACTATCCCTCGACAAGTCTTCCTCATATTCTGATCGCTCGTGGAACTCGTCTGGAAGGGAGTTGATTATGTCTAATCCTTATAGGCCGAGGAGTCGAACGTACCACTGTCGGTGTCCCAAGGGCTGTCAATGTCGTCGTCATCTTCTTCGTCGGGGTAATCATTCCTGTAATACTCCTCCGCTGTGGATGCTGTAGTGAGATGGTGACGACTAGAGAGGGGGCTTCTCACCATTAGAATCCTCATCTGCCTCGTCCTCTATCTCTGACTCAGAGTCATCATCGTAGTCATCGTCAAACAGGGAGGTAGGGAATGAAGATCTGAAGTAAGTCAGTGAAAGCGTCTAAGGAAATGGATCTAGGCGTGGACCACACGTACAGCATGCCAACATTTGCAAGGTCGTTCCACTCTGACAACGTCGTGGGACGGTGGAAGAAAACATCCCAGACATAGTCTCCATCGTCATCGTCCTGGGGTGGTTTCGGTCTAGAGTCGTTTATACTGGGATGAACTGTAATGGGGGATCCAGCGGGAAGAACGGGAGGAGGACTAGACACGTCTATATCGTTGACTGAGAGGAATCAGCGTCATGAAACAATCATCTCAAAGAACAGGTATACAGACATTTTAGGTAGTCGGAAAGCATGTTTTGGAACTTCACCATCTCTGGGTCGTCTGGCTCCTCTTGGACGGCAGGTCCTGTGGCGACGACGTCAAACATTTTGAAGTCGGGTGCTTCATCTTGCGGCTCGACACCGCCTGACAGGATGCCTTGAGCCCTTCATCAAGTCCTGGGAGTCAGAACAAGGACCGCGACAAGGGAGCGCAAGACCCACGGTGTCCCTGGTGTCTGTTTCGTCGGCGACATGTTCTGGTCAACCTCAATGATGGTGTATTGTCTTCGCTGTGCTTGTGGACTGCCTTGCCTGGCAAAGGCTGGTGGCTGAGACGTATGCGTACCAAGACTTCGCTGTATTGGGAGTACAGGGTTCTCCATCGACAACTTAGATATTGTATCCTGGAGGCGACAGGTCAGCGACTGTCTGCATGCACCCCGCTTAAGCTGGCGCACCTGGATCTCCTTATGACTCCTCGCGTCTCCCCAAACACTATCTTCCACTGTCTGCGCATACTGGAATACCCCTACCCCCTTCGTTTTCTTTCTGCGGATCTTATCCTCGACGACTGCGTAGCAAGGCGTTGTAGCCACCCTCTCGTCCCTCGGCAACTGAAAGTACCGTACCTAGGGCATCCAGAGGTTCCTCGTTGCGTTTGCGTTTGATACGCAGGATAGTGTATTGCCCTTGTTGTGCGGGAGAGGCGGCCTCCATGCTGAGTACGTGGTTCAGAACCAAGCCGAGGCCCGAATCTTCGTCATAGCCTGTCGCGTCAATGTCATGACGTCACGTGCCTTCTTATTTGGTTATATGTAGGTATGGCGGTCCGCGCTGATCCGTCACAGTCATCGTCAATCTCTGCTGCCAAAAGGCCCACTGTCAGAGGTCTGGGTAGACGGCAGTCACCAGCGATACTACAATGATCCAGCGCCAGCATACCGTTAAACCAAAACCGTCGGAGTAGATTGAAACCTCAGTGGCGACAAGAATAGGTCCCTCACTTGGTCGTCCTCTCATTGCTTGATCCATGCTGGCCATGGTGAAGGAGGGCAAAGTGTCACGAGTCTGGAAGGGCTTCACATTCTCGCTAGAGACCTCCATCCGGATCCTTCTACTTCTCTGCTATCATGCGCTCGTAAAAGCGTCATAGTTTCGCCATGTACCGCCCATACATGTCTCGCAGAACCAACGCAGAGCCACCTTGCAACTCGCGAGGCATCAGCGCAAGTGGATTCAGATGCGCACGGCGGCGGCAGTGGTGACTCAGTGACGCACCTTGGTACCCGTCTTTCGACAACATAGAGACGACCCTCAAGTTTGTGGAACGCATTTTCTCAACATTTTCTGAGCATCATCTCCAACTGCAATCAGTCCAGGCCCTCGGCGTGCACGAACCAACCTCTGGACATATGCTCGATCACACCGGATACTGCAATCTCCTGTACAAGTCAATGTTGGATTCTCTGGTCTCTGGCCTCAGCTAAGTCTCACACTTGACCTATCTGTCATTCAGAAATCTACTTAGCCGAACTAGGTCACCCAGACCGCGTCTTGCCAGGTGCGCAGGAGAGATCGATTTTTGCACTCCGGCTAGCCGCAAACCGCGTATCTGAGAAGATCCCGTTCCCGACGACCTCGTTCCACCTTCTCAACCAGCTCATGGCAAAATTGGGAATGCATTTTCAATCTACACTGTAGTTCTCCGACAAGACGCGCAACCATCGGAATCGGACATAAGGACTCTCTTACGCACTGCAGTGGACTCCGACTACGTCTGTTTGACGTAGGAAGGGAAGATACGACTTCCAGCCCTTTCGCCTGATGAAAATGTCCCCTTCATAGCCAATATCAGAAAATTTGCACCCCTCCGCTGCGGATTTTGACGCAAAATCATAGACTCGGCCGTCGACCTTTGTCCAGACCCCTGAAAAACGCTAGAAGGAAAAGAAGTGTCCGTGTAGATAGAAGGACCGTTCCATGAGGGCCAAATCGGCGATGCGGGGAATCAAGAACAAAAGAGGCTATAGCAAGCAGGAGTAACATACGGGCGCCTTTCGTCACTTCACGCTCATCGGAGTCGGCATGGGAGCTTGAGAGGATCAACTCAAAGAAGCAATCCTTAATGAAGAAGCACTGGAACCAGCGGCACCTCTACACCCATCTGAGCAAGGAAGAAACGGAGAATTTGGTAAGGTTCAGCAGGTGAGGTGAACCAGTTCACACACCTGCTTTTGGCCTATCAGCGCTTACGACAATGTTGGGTATTTCCGAGAGGACGTCATTGTGAGCTATCGGCATAAGGGTGAATTCAGGGGGTTCAACGTTCAACGCCCATGACAAAGGTAGTGGAATGGGGTGCGGGGAATTAGGGTGCCGACAATCGAGGAGCGTGGTCAGGGGGCAGAGCACTCACCGAAGAACCTGCCTACTCAAGGCCACAACCAGGCTTAGTGAGATGGCGTCGCACTACTTAGACTTGACTTGAACAGGCTCTAGCCTCGTAAGGATTGCGTTTTCTGGCCTTCGATTTTCATCTCTAAGCTGAGCTCTCCTATCCAGAAGATCATCGGGCAGATAACCCGGATGAAGCAAATACAGGCGGCCGGATGTCCAGCGTGGAGGGAAGTGCGCAACCTTCCATGATGTGACCATCTCTTGGGTCATGTGGAGGGGGGACGACAATCCGTTAGAAGCCACATCGGATAGGCAAACGAGCAGGAAGCGTCAGAATGTCACTTTGCCACACCGCAGCATCTCGTAAAAGGTAGAACTCTTGCTGAGTAGCGTGGGTTCCAATTCCTGTTCTATTTGATAAAACAAACATAGCCTAATGTCGGCGGATTGCACCCTAAGAAAAGAACTTTGAGAGTTCTTCACCCATCCGAACTGAATTGAAGCGGCCAACGTGGGTATACGTTCCATTGCCAAGCGCGCCAGAATACATAATCTTTCGGATGGACACTTGATTCCTTTCCAGGTGATCATCGAGACGACAATAGCAAGGGAGATAACAGCCATCCGGGTCACCGATTCACGAGGCTGAACAATCGAAGGGGATATGGCAGTAGAGTAGCCAACCCCCAAAAACGATTCCCGGGCGGCATAAAGTCGAAGACGTCGGAGGCATTCAGGGGATAGAGTGCAACAAAAGCGATGGCGCAAAGCAGTCGCACCCAAGCCACCCATCCGGTGCTAGCATGGTGATAAGCAGGAGCAGATATAGGTCAACCTAGGGTGGTCATCTGTTAGTGAACAAGAGAGGCGGAGAAATGCTCATTCTGCACCTTTGAGCCGAAACATT
>JANDKE010000539.1:0-18874 GCA_027627275.1 Coprinellus aureogranulatus | reverse complement strand
TACTCNATATACNACAANGTGAGACCCAATTTAAATTGCCTGAAATTCTCTTGAGGTTATCGAATTCAGCAAAGATCGAGTAACGCCGAAAGGCGTGAATGAATCTAGAATGATTTGTTCGAATTGTCAATCCCTACTTCATTCTGCCACTCGTACGCCACCTATGGAATTGTGGCAACTGAGCGCGCATTCTNCAACCCTNTTCGCNGTGGGTAACGGCCGTTNGAGTCTGAATTCTATCGTGACACATAAATAGTAGAGGTGCGCAAAAAGAAATACAGTCNNCCTCTTCCACAACTCCCTANCCTTACCTCAGTTCACTTGCACTCCTCCTGATATNAGGCTTGCNATGGGAAACACNGCCTCGTCGGAGAAACTGGAAGCCGCNGCTAAAGAGCAGATGGAATTCCTCATAAAGTCNGCGAATTCAAAGCTNGCCGAATACAAGTCTGAGTTGAATGCGTAAGTCCAATATTCATCCTCTGGCAGACACGGTCGC
The DNA here is from genome assembly GCA_027627275.1 of Coprinellus aureogranulatus. Classification (NCBI taxonomy): domain Eukaryota; kingdom Fungi; phylum Basidiomycota; class Agaricomycetes; order Agaricales; family Psathyrellaceae; genus Coprinellus; species Coprinellus aureogranulatus. The sequence continues at coordinate 18,375 of JANDKE010000539.1, read as the reverse complement.
TCACACCAGAAATACCCGAAGGATGTTCACCGATCCTGCTGCAGTCGAGAAGGTCATGGTACCTGGAGTNAGAGCNATCCGATGGCAGCAAGAAGTTCGCGTCGATGTGAAGAAGGACAACGAGCACGGAGGTTTAGGCGACATCATCAGCGGATTTTTTGACATTGGCGAAGCTGCTACGTCTGGCGACACAACTACCCAGAAACACGATGTAGCTGCTGGTCTCAAGGTACGTGGGCATGTGTNAGTANGCGTCAACCAACTCAGTGNGACATCCCATATCTAGAAAGTCGTTCTTGGTTCAATTCAATCCATTCTCGGAAGTGTAGAAGTAGGTGAATCNGAGCAGACATGTTTCTTTGTATACGTCGAGCACAATACGGTTATCAGGATCGATGTTAAGGTACGCACTCATATCACAGNACACCACAAATTGGAGATGCTTATCGCATGAATCAAGATCTGGAAGTACAATTTCAGTGCNACAGGCGTNATGGCATCAGCTGAAAATGTGTTTGCCTGTCAGTTGGCGTCCCATTANANTCATCGGCANGAANGCTGACTATCAACATNCCAGATATCTTTTGCACCTCCGTCGTTGACTCGGCCAAGCTTCANGTTGACGAGTTGACGTACTTNCTGAGCCAGTATGCCGGTGACAAAGATGTGAACGAATATGTCGACGTGCTTCTTAAGACTTGGGAGACAGTCGCCAAGATGCGTGCTGCCCTGAAGCAGTTAGAGACTTCACCCNTAACCCAGACGACGATTAGCAAGGGCCATATCGACTGACGAGTTNGGTCTGTCGTTCTCGGAAAACTACTAATGTCCCTATTCCGTGCCGCCTTTATATTTTATGGCTTGCGAGGGGAACAGTACTGGCCTGCAGAGTAGGAATCATCGTAGGAATATCAATGAACTATGGTCTTTCCCCCGCATTATGATCGTGCCGGCATCTTCGGGTGCGCATCTGGTAATGCACTTCGTTATACAAATTCAGAGCTCAGGAAAACCCGTCGTGGTGAGNGTTTCAAGAAGTCCCAAATGTATATGCANCACGAGTGTGAGCCCTCAATTCGGCGTCCGCGCTTCCATGGCCAATCACACTCGGCTTCGTTGAGCGATGCGCCTTGCTGTCTTGCTTGTTCCCCGTTCACAGCCCGCCTACTGCTCACAGATTAAAGCGTTCCGGTGTCCAGAGTGAATAGACTGGTGAACGGGGCGGAAAGGACAGATAGATCGGCGGAGTGAGGGATGCGATCATACGCTATGCGTGGGGTGGTTGTTAGTTTGGGCGTGGAACAGCGAGAGGAGGCGTTTCCCATCGTTTACGCGAGTCCGGATGTAGACTGGGCGGGGTGTAGGGTACGGGGTTGTGAGTGGAACGAATGCAGAAGAGCTCAGTCTCACCAACAGAACCCTTCACGGTTGTGAACCCACAACTCACACCCGCAGGGTTACATCCACCCCGAAATCCTCCTTTGTCAAGCTGAACACTGTAGGAAAGATGACTTCGACGAGACTCTCCAGAGATAGCGACGGGGTTCGTCTTCTGGGGCTCAGGGGCACTGACCCTGAGGCTTGCTAGTGGTTGCCACGATGGAGAGGAAGGGAGGAAAAGCTTGAGTCGAAGTATGTGCACTCGATATGCCTGGAGTCAAAACATTTCTTTGAGAATATGGTTCGAAGGGGTGCCCTCTAGCCTCGAGTGTAGAGAAGAATGGGAAAGGTATTGAACAAAGCAGAGTAGCGCTTCCAAAGCGCTACGGTATTTCAATGGTGAGACCGATGTCTGAAGATCTTATCTTATCTCGGCTTTTGCCGTAGCCGCTCTCCATCGTTCGATATTCCGAAATAACCCACTCTCCTTGCTTCCTTCTTCACCATCATCACCACAACGACTACCGCGGACACCATCTCGCAGTGGCTTTTCTACGAGTCTCTCGCCACGTGCCTTGGCGGAACTCTATCCTTGTTACCAGTTGCCAATCACTCTTGGTCGCTTTGCCATGGACTGCTGACGGGCGTCGCCATCTACGGCTACAGGCGTCGTTCAACCAAGACTCATCCGGCTGGCTTAGACTCCATCATCTCCTCTCGATCTCTGCGGGTTGATCCTTCCACATTCTCCTCGGCACGAGCCGCGATCTATGTACACATCGATCTCCCGGGACGTTCTCCTCTTTCCGTNTGAGTGGTGGGGCTCCTTGTGGTTGATCCGTGCTACATGTTTTGTGCCTCCAGCGAAGGATGGATCGAAATTTGAAAGGCCTACCGCTTCCCCTGTTCTCCGCAGCAACCCGCGCATGGTCAGCGTCCACGACACGCGAAGTGCTCCCGGGCTCCGCCGTGGGGTCTCAATCTCATTTGTCTCTGTGAGCTGCACGAATAAGTAGAGGTGAGGATGAGCAGTTCCTGGGTTAATATATTGATGGTGATACAATTTCTAGGGACTAGCCGTATAAGAAGCTCTGATATCTGCTCCGACTTTCACGCCGCTCACGCCGCTCATGCCCAAATCACCTCTGCCTGTCGGATATATCTCTCGCCGAATTTACTCTTCGCACCCCTTACCGCTCTCTGTGCCACAGGAGCGGCGCTGCGCCCAAGGGTTAGTGAAGATATGTCTTAACCCGAGGCGCTTCGATTATGCTCAAATATTCGCTCCTGTGAACATACTCAACTCTCTGGGCGCGGGTTAGCCCTCGTAAGTCTGTTATCGCCAAACGCTCATTGGTTTCCCAGACACCCGAAGCGACTCTCGCACGTAGAAGAGGTGATTGTCAGGCTTTCCTTTGGCGATGACTTCTCGGAAGTGGGCGCCAACATGCTCTGACAATGGGCGAAGCGCACTCTTGGCGTTCAAATGGAAGACTGGGATCTTCTCGCTTCCTCTTCTCTTCTGAGAAGCTAGCACTCCCAACTACCTATCCAATCAGAATCCGCTGCTGGGTATGGCGACACACACCCTTCCCTTGAGCTATAATCGAGCGAGATCTACTTATCTCTTCCAGTGCTCACTCGCGAGCCTCATTCCACTCGACTGCGAGTATGCATTCCCCCCAAGCACCGTAACTGGGGCCAATCTTATCCGGAGAGCCACACAAATGCGACCCGGTTGTTCTGCTCCGTCTATCGGCCTTCTCCATTCATGAGTCTAACCCTCATTATGCGACATGAGACCCACCCACCCACTTCCAGGGAATACGTCCGGACAAAGATCGGGACGAATGCTGGAGGATGCATATAAGTATCTTGTTATCGCACCCTACAATCAAATATTGGTCTTTTTCCAGGGATAGCCCTTGCTCACTATGAGCATCCTCAGCATTCTGTGCTCGGCGCTTCTCGTCACGCTCATACATAGCGCTTGGGCAATCCCCTCTTCCCTTTCTCCTCCCAAACGCGATGGGACGTGTGCACAGATACGCCTGTTCAAGGAATGGTGGGTTTCCAAGTCTTATTTGCCTACGTCATCGAGCTCATGATCCGAATTCCCAAGGAGGGACATGGAGAAAGCGCATCAGTTAGGATACATAGCAGCTGTACAATGCTTGATGAGGCTCCCTCCCCAAGACACGTCTCGTCCAGACCCGAAGTCGCGCTACCAGGAGTTCCAAGCCACGCATGTGTATCTTACAGAGAGAGTTCACTCAGTGGTGCGTATTCTACCCTTGAAATGGACTGCTGCTCCGTGAATTAATGCTGTCTATCGCAAAGGGTCATTTCCTGCCATGGCATAGGCACCTTGGCACGCTCTACGCCAATGCCCTTCGAGATGAGTGTGGCTACCAAGGTCCCATTGCGTCAGTCGCTTTCGTTTCTTTCTTTGACATTCGAACGCTGAGCTTTCGCCATAGGTTCTGGGACTGGACTCGCGATGCAGACAACATCAACACGCCGTACGTAGACTACCGTCTACCCCATAGCTTGGCGTGGTCTTGATATTCACTTAATCAGCCTTGCGAATTCGCCTATATTCGACCCCGTCTACGGATTCGGAGGTGACGGTGTCCCGGGAACATATACCTTGCCACCAGGAGCAACTGGGGTCAATGGGCTACCTGCCGAGACCAAGGGCTGCATTCAAGACGGTCCATTCAAGGATGCTCGTAGCAATCTTGGTCCCGGGAAACTGGTCACGGAACATTGCATAGTCCGCGGAATCACGGAGCGATGGAGGCATAGTGTGGCAACCGCCGCTGTCGACATCGTCCTTCGATCGCAGACTTACGAACAACTCCGATTGCAAATGGATAGTTTCGTGAATGGACCGATTCACGGCGGAGGTCATGGTATTGTGGGCGGTGAGATGCTCAACGTTTATTCTGCAGGGGCAGGTACGCCCTTTCCTTCCATATCCTCTGACATATACGATATTGAGATGATTTCGTGCCCAGACCCCCTCTTCTATCTTCATCACGCCAACCTCGACAGAGTCTGGTGGAAGTGGCAGGAAGCAGATAGGGACAAACGACTTTACGACATCTCAGGGCCAACCGTGCAGAATGGCACCGACCAGATTCAGCTCAACTTTGAGCTCGACTTCCCCGCTCTTGGTCCCAACGTGACGGTGTTGGAGGTGATGGATGCATCGGCGTTCCCTGGATGTTTCACTTATGACTACTAAATCTCTCATATGTAGCCGTCCGATTGTAACTCATTCCTTGTCGCTCGCAAGAACAGTCCAGTCTGCGGCTACGCCCGCGACGATCAAATCCGTCTTGTATAATCCAGAAAACACGATTAGGGATTATGGCGACATACAAACACCAGAAACAAAGACCGGAAGCTTATCAAGACAAAAGGTACACTCTACGAAAGATCTACGATTTACGATATCCGTGGTGACAACGGTCGGACACTGGGGTCAGTATAGCTATGGGAAGTATCTATAGCGGTCCATAGGGGAACAGTTCCTCGCAGTCGGGGAACGCAAATGCCTCGTACAAATAACCGAGATTGATGATCAAGTTCTCCCTCAGGACCCCAGTGGGGCTCGGGTACAAGCGTCCAACGGTCCTGGTCACAAAGTCAGTGTACAGCTTGCAGAAGCTGCTGAAGTCGGCGCTGTCGGGATCAGGAGTGAATGTGTTCACGCCATTCACGTTGCGGCCCGCAGGGAACGGGGCGGCAGCAAAGACATCCAAAACTCCAAGAGCCCCAGTGGGTGCGGGAGCCCTGTAGAAGTCGTCTGGGAACTTGGAGTCCCTGAAGAACAAGGTCGCGTTCGTCATATCGAGTCCTGCGGTCAAGCGTTCGCTGATACGCCCGTCGACGAAGAACGTGTACGGGAATGTGGACTCGGCGTAGGCGGTGAAGAAACGCGGAGACGTAAAGTCAAATTGCGGGTTGGTGGCGATTGACTGCTCGACGCGGCGGCGACGAAGGTGGCCAGCAACGGTCAGGTTATAAAATCCCCCTCCGTACGTGTTGCTGTACTCGACGAACTGAAAAAGCAGATCTTCAGTCCACAAATCAGGATTCCGAGTAAGGGGGGACATACCTGGTCGAAAAGGGTTTGGTTGAAGCTGTGGTTGTCTCCAAAGAAGTCGTCACCACGCGTCATGCTCGCATCACCTTCGAACACCGAATGGGTGTTTAAACCCCCAATAATGGCAGGGGGACCAGTATCCTCCCCTGTCTTTGAAGTCTTCCCTCCAATACTGATGAGATCGGTAACGAGGTTTCCATCAACAAGGTGCGCAGCATAGGTCGTGAAACGGGCGGTAGCGCTATCCATGTTGAAGCCTTCAAGGCGCGTGGTCAGCGCGACTCGCATTCGGACGTGATGCATTTTGAAACGGCTCACCCTCTTGAACAGCTTGAATAATTTGAGCGGGAGTTGCGACTCCGTCGCGAGGAAGGTACTGGGTGGCATGTTTAGTCAGTCACTGTGCTCCCTATAATACGTATCGTAGGCTGTGTGGAAGGGGAGGACGTATAAATATTGCAGAATTGAACGCACCCCATGCGAAGCGAGGGTATTCAAACCTGGACACGGCCCGCGAATGTCTCCCGGTTGGAGGGGCTGCCAAGGATGGTCGGCATCGTAGACCAGCTTGGGTCCATCGAATTCTAACGGCGGTGGACGTTCTCCAGGACTGGTCTGGGGGAGACGAGCGATGATGTCGTTCAGCTCCCTCTCTGACAAACCAGCGAGAGATTGATGCGCTGGGAACGCGAGCGTTGCAGAGAGATGAGCGATGGTCGAAACCAAAGCGAAGAGAGAGCTGAAAGATTTGCTGAGGAGCATCTTTTGGAGGGTGAGAGTCCCACAGAGCAGGGCTTTCGGCTTTTATCCTCTCTGTTAAAGAAGTTCCGTTACCACACCTCGGCGGATCGCCGAGCAGGATGACTGCCCTGCTAGGCTCGGCTGCACCTAGCTCGATTGCCAAGCCCCATGGCAGTAAGATTCAACGCATTTCCTTCTCGAGAAGCAAGTTCAGGTTCCCATATCTACGTTAACTAAGCCTACGAAATCAGCAATCGTGTGCCGGCATGTATGAATCGTTCCTTGTAAGCTGTAGATCGCGAAGTATGCGCAGTCGATCGTGCAACGCAATGGCCCTAGCGGAGTAATCTCGAGTCTGAAGAACCCTGTTGGTCTACAGCAGCTGCTGGCTATGGCACAAATCACCTCGGAGGAAGATACCGATATATAATTCAGCTTACCTTCAGGCTGCTCTCGCCTCCCTGACTCCCTTGGGAGTTACACCCCAGTAGCTGTGCGGTATGGCGCTTAGAAACGTAAAGGAACAGTTTAACTAAGATTTAGCGCTCATGGGTGCCGGGACATTGCATATACAGGCGCTCTTATTGGCTGCTCTTGGTCGGATGACCGGAACCTTTGCAGACCCCAGTAATAGCGCTGTGAAGGCTTTTATGTCACGGACTCTACGCGCCCCGCCGGCATGAGTACATACAATCTACGTACACTCTCACACATGTCAGAGATAGTCACAGCTCCGAGTTCAAGAAGCCAGCTTGCCGCTGCTTGCGGCTCTTCGGGAAGTGTTTGCACGTACTATGACACCAGAGAACAGATTGACGAACCATTCGGTGAGCATCTGGAGCTGTCTCGCCGTCCCCAGTGCCTCAGAGTCTGTCACTGGCCGCTGCTGAGGAAATCATTGGGGTACGCAGTGGGATGTGGGGCTCCGAGCTCATACACCCAAGGCATGGCTATCCTCTTTTCAAACCACGACCAGCTCATGGGCTAACCTCACTGGCGATCGGCGTCGCTGGTTATTAGCCTGCAGTTCCAGATGGGACTACCTCATCTCTCTACACTCTGGGGGTTTATATCTTAGTATTCTCCGCGCACGACAGGGTAATTTGCCTTTGGGTGATGTGCTTGAGTAGATACGCCCCCTTATTCTCCGCCTATGCTGTGCATATCTCTCCCGCTTCTTGGGGGAGCGGGAACCGTTAGGAAGTCCCCAAGTATAGTCACCCTGTCTCGCGCATCTTATCTTATCTTATCAGCCATTGCCGAACCAAGCGAAGCAATTCGAAGTGCTATTCCCACGGGCGGTTGCTTCCCGACCAGTGCCTTCGACTGTCATAGAGCCTCCTCCGCTTGCCCCTCCCATGAGGTAGGCAATGGGAACAACCAGAATACGACCTCTACCTCCAAAATCCACAATAGCCAGCGTCAAACGGCTCAAGCTCTCTCAGTCTCAGTCTGCTCTTGACGTCCGAATGACCATGGCATCGATTCGAGGCGGTTCTGCTCCTGCTCCATCCTTCGAAAGTTTTCCACCTTTTCCCCGAGAACCCACACGAAGTCGGAACTGTTTTACCCAATCACAGACCGCCTTTTTCAGAGGTACTCTCGAAATAGACTTCGGTGCCGATAGACAAGTTCCCTGGGCACCCTCGCACTGGCTCCGCGCTTTCAGAAGGTCAACCAATTCTCGAGCAACGACAAGTGAGCGTCATGCCCGACCGTCGTTCTCCGAAGATCAAAACTTCGAAGACTATACACGAACACCCCACCCCCACTTACGCTTCTGTTTCAAATTGGCGCGATTGCAACCCGCCAGTCGGACCCGACAGTTTTTCAGACGACGTGGGCTCCCACCCATTCTTTCAAACTCCCGCTATGCATACACCTGTCAGCGAAGGGCCAAATATTTCACTCCTTTCCCCTGCCGAAAGACACGATACGCTCTGACTGACCTAGGAGTGCCGCCGAACCGGCGAATCAGAAACGAGTCTCTCTATAGGGGTGACGGAAGCGAATGTATGTGTCTTGAGGCCTGCCTGGTATGAATGCCTCTCCAACATTCTGGCTCATCTTTTCATGCCCATCCGCATTGGGAGGTGCGCATGGAAAGATCGCGAGAGCTTTGCTTTACTGGGTCATCCGACCGGATGAACCGAACACCAATCCTAAAAGCTCGGAAAAAGTGCTTTGCAACGCGTATAAGTATTCAAGCGGCACCTCGACTGCACCTTTTGAGTGTCAGAAAGCCTCTGCCGACCCTCGCTATGCTTTTCTTGTCAGGCATTCTTCTCTCTGCGACGTTCAGCGCTCTTGTATCAAGAGTAACAGCCATTCCTGCGCTGGATGTGCCTTCGAAACGCGAGGGATCGTGCTCGCAGATACGCCTCTTCAAAGAATGGTGAGTCCCCGACGAATGCAAAACGAGCTGTATCTCGTTGATAGAACTGATTGGGTGGTATTCCTCAGGCGAGACATGGAGAAAGCGGACCAGCTTGGCTACATCGCCGCTGTACAGTGCCTTATGAAACTACCTCCACACGACAAGTCTCGACCCGATCCCAAGTCTCGCTATCAGGAGTTCCAGGCTACGCATGTTTACCTCACAGAAAGGGTCCACTCGGTCGTGCGTATCAGTCTATCTTGTCGAGCTACGGCACTTAAGACTCGTTTAGGGACACTTCCTTCCATGGCATCGCCACCTTGGAACTCTTTATGCGAACGCCCTTCGTGACGAATGTGGGTACAAGGGTCCCATTGCGTGAGTGACTATTCCGAACTGACCCTGAATTTAGCTCGTCACTAACCCCCGTCACAGATTCTGGGACTGGAGTCGCGATGCTGACCAAACCGACGTTCCGTACGTCATCCTTCGATCCTCCGTCATCGACCGTGCTCATGCCACTGCGCCCTCATCAGCCTCAGCAAGTCCCCTATCTTCGACCCCGTCTACGGTTCGGGGTGACGGCGTGTCCGGGACCTACACCCTGCCGAAGGGCGCTACTGGAAATAACTCGATGCCCTTCGGTTTCAAGGGTTGCGTCCAAGATGGTCCGTTCAAGGATGCCCGCAGCAATCTTGGCCCAGGTAAACTCGTCACCGAGCACTGCATCGTGCGAGGGATTACTGAGTTCTGGAGGAACACCGTGACAAGCCGCGTTGTCGACGTTGTCCTCCAATCGAAGACCTATGAGGACCTCCGAATCATTGTCGATGCCTTCGTCAACGGACCCATTCACGGTGGCGGTCATGGTATCGTTGGTGGGGAGATGCTCAACGTCTATTCGGCGGGTGCAGGTATAGCTTATGTTGATTACCCTTTGACAAGTCCTAGCTGACAAATGGATGTAGACCCGCTCTTCTATCTGCATCACGCGAACCTGGACAGAGTCTGGTGGAAGTGGCAAGAGGCCGATAGAAACCGAAGGCTCTACGACATCTCCGGTCCAACTGAGCAAATGGGTAACATCCAAGTTGAACTCGACTTTATGCTCGATTTCCCTGCTCTTGGCCCCAATGTGACGGTCTTCGAGGTGATGGATGCGGGAGCGTACCCGGGTTGCTTCACTTACGACTATTGATTTTTTCACGCTGCTCTCTGAGGAAGATAACTTTGACCCTGTAATAAATGATCTCCATTTCCTCTCATCGTGGATTTTGGCTTATGTCGAAGGGTGCGTAACACCTTTCTGTCGAAATGTGGGCTGTCACCTGTAGGAATGGGTATGTTCGCACAGCGGTTTAGAACAGAAGACAATGTAATCCTGGCCCATTTTTTGATGCTAACCAGTGGCCGACTAGCTCAGTTGGTTAGAGCGTCGTGCTAATAACGCGAAGGTCTTGGGTTCGATCCCCACGTTGGCCACCACACTTTTTCCTCCTCGTTTATATCGATGGCCCACAACTGGCACAGGCGCTTATTTCCTTTACCTTGGAAGAACTGTGTTCTGAAAGACTCCCTGCGCCACTATCTCCACTTGAAGTTTGAACACCACCATCCATCGTTCATTCTCCTGTGGCCACCATGTCAGACTTCGCCCACTGTCCGGTTGTAGTTGTCAACGGACAACGTGGGTTTCATTTCGTGCTTCACCGCAGGAGCCCCGCATCTTGCGCGTACCTCCCTTTCATTCCAATACAACTGAAACACTATCGACTCTGCAGCCATGTGCGACGACTGCAGCGGGTGCGACTGTTGCTGCTGCTGCTGTATGAAGTTCCATACTCTCTGAAGCGAGCCGGGTCTGACCGCAGTCGACGTTGCAGGTGACTGCGACTGCGATTGCTCTTGTTGCGACTGCTCATGCTGTGGTTGCTCCTCCAACGACTCAGATTCCACTTGTCCATCGTGGGCTAGGGTCATAGCCGACTGTGCGTAGCCGAATGCTCACTCTTCTGGCGCTGACGATCTCCACAATCCATAGGCTGTAGCATGTGGTCGGCCCAGCCTGCTGGGAGCGGATCGCACCCGTTTGCAAGAACAGCAGATATGGATCCCGGCACGCAAGATGTGGCCAACCCCCTGATTCATCAACAGCCTGTACAGTTGACAGAGATGGTGTTATCAAGCAAATAGAATGAGCCGCGAACGATAAACATTATACGATACTAAGCCACCCTATCGGGTGGAGACATCCTTCCTAGTGGACACTCCGTCGAGGCTCGAATTGGCGCCCTGTTCCTGTCCTAAGCCTCGAAGCCTAGAGTTCCCCTCCCACCCGCCTCGCATGCCCCGAGCCGCATACCAAGATGTGTCGTGTCAGCGCTTGTATCCTGTGTCACCGCAAGGTCATTGGGCCTTCTGATGACCCTCATGTACGAAAATCAGTATTCGACTGGGTTGTTCAACCCTACTAAACCAATGCACAGAGGCTTTGGCAAGGCGTCCCTAAGGTTCGGACTCGGAACGAGTGATTCCGATGTCTATCGAAATCGGCACCTCGCTCAATGCGGTCGATGCGGATGCTTCAGAAAACAGACTTGTAGGCTTCGTGTAAGGGCCTCGGGAGGCGTATTCAATAGGCTCCCCTCGGCAATGTTTGCTCCTGGGTCCCCATTCTTGTCCGCACGTAATCAATGTGGGAACCGAAATCGGATGTGACAGCGGATTGCGACAACCCGAGACGCGGAGGGTTGAATTCAAACGGCCACATATATGCCTGCACCCCAGATATGCGACCCGGAAACGGAGTTTCCCTTTCTTTCCTCGAAATCCCTCTCAGCTGTCGAACGAAGGACTCAATGCTGACGAGAACAAGACCGCCTAGGGAGTAGTCGGTGGTGGATCTGGGGATTAATAATAGCGTTGTACACTGGTGCGTCTGGACATCGCACAGCATGCTACAGATGAATAGATGCAATCGTACACCAGTTGCCGGTAATTTGAAACACACCCGGAATTATTTGAATTTCGCCACGAGCTTTTACGTTGTACCCGTGCTTCGGAATTGTAGGCGACTATGGCAATTTTCACTTGTCGGGATTGGAGTAATGTGTGCGGTGCTGACTACTCCGATCCGAGAAGTGCATGGGTCGGGGGTGCAAAGCACCCTTCCGCTTCAAAACAAGGCAGGTGCGCCATTTGCCGTCTGGTCGAAAAGATGCCCGTGCGCTCTTATTGATCCTCCTTCGCGGGGGCCACACAGCGTCGCTGCAACATCCGTATTGTTCTCGATAGTCAATTCAACGGGACAATAGACATCCAGCACTTCCATTTGAAAATACGAAGGAGTACCTCAACAAATCGTCACTGCAAGCTCGGAATCACAAAAACTGACTCTATTCAAGGCGGGTATTGTGCGTGCATCTTACCAACAGCACCATGCAAAAAAAGGTTATGGAAGAGCAAATGTCGTCCCCTTCATGACTCCAGGGCCTGATACATGGCAATATGTTCATACAACAATCCGAGCGCGAGTGTGATAACTCAGAGAAATGTACCATTTAGATTCTGTCGTACCGAATGGCCCTCGAAGTCGAGATCCTGTATATGGCAGGAGGGGAGGTGAGTTCGGCACAATAGTAGGCTCCCTCTGCTTCATTTTCCCGCGGAAGCAGGTATGCTGTGCTTTCGGTCGAGCTTGCGACACTCGGCGCGCGGCGGGAAGAAGAATCTGGATTATTACGACCCCGTTCCTTCCTGTTCTGTATTGCTGCTCTACAGCAAACTCCCAACCACCGCAAGACCTTCACCAATAGCATGGCCATAACCATTGAACTGGCAACGATAGCGAGAATCCTTTTTGAACGGGGTGTAGTCAGTGATGCTAGGCTTTGTCGGTTGAAGCGGTAAGCTCACTGCTCCCATGTATACGCCGGTTTTCGTCTACTTATTGACTCCATGGATTAAAGAAACCTGGAGCTTGGTTTTTGTGTGAGAGGGTTCCGTATCGGTGTTGGTCGTTCCGTTTGGATGACGCTTCGCGCAGGCTGCATTTATACGGGCGGTGGCGCAATATTTAATTGTGTGCAGACCATAATGGCCCCGCAAACGCAAGCGTTATGGGCGCCAGAGAACCACATTCTTCTTGACCGGATGTGAGGTGCGCTGTAGAGTCGCTAAGTGCGCTCTATAGTTCGTGTGCAGGGGGTTCGAGGTCCTCCCAAGTCCAGCGAACGCGCGATGACCAAAGCGAAAGAGTGTATTGACGTAGAATGAGAGCGAATGAACGTGGACGGTGACGACGAGAGAGCGAGCGGAACGACGAGAGGAAACGACGAGAGCGCCGAGACGTGGACGACGACGTGGTACGATGGTTCTGTATGAAAAGGTAACCTACGGAATCGTCCGAGACCGAACTGTGGGTGACCCGGACCACAAAACCCTATCACCGAGGCTAGAACAACCTCGTACGAAATAGCGGAAAATATATCGATCCCCGCCCAGAGGCGTTGGGATCTCTACACCGGATGTGAGGTGCGCCGCCCACGGTTGTCAGGCGGCAACTTCAAATTCGGCGCTAGTCGTCGCGAAATGGAGCTCGACTGCCCATTAGAGACGATGAATACAAGATCACGAAGTAAACACGTCATCCATAGCCATCGTTCGGATATGATTGTTATGAGCTACAGCAGCTACTCGAGTATATGAAGATCGGCGATAGGCAAGTCCACCACGGTCGATCTTGGAAGGTTAAGCGCCCAGGAGTGAATGAAGGAAACGGCGCAAGAGACCTGCGCAACGGGGAGCACAAATAATCGTTACAAACTAGATTAGCTCTCAAAAAATACAAACGGAAGCGAGTCACAAGGGTTGGTAAGACAGGGAAGGACAAGCGAGCGATTCGCCGTACGCGGGCGGAGAAGCCTCCTTCCCTTGATACAAAGGCAGTGTACCCTCTTCAACTTGAGTCTCAGTTGACGAAACATCTGACCGCCTATCTGGTGTCCCAGAAGTTACAACAATTACAATCGAAGGCCTAAATGTCTGCGCTCTCCTACGGCGCTCCTGATAAGTCCGACACAAGCCCAACGGAACACCAACAAGAAGCATGAGGGCGATCGCTACAGCGATCAGGATTCCTATGAAACTGTGAGCAGAGGCTATGTTAGTAAGGAGAGGATCCAAGAGCCTCCGGAGTGAGAGCACGCACGCGAGGGGATGCATTTCTTTCATGATGACTAGAGCTAAGAACTTGCGTTCCTGGCTGGGGTTCTGAAGGATAAATGGCTTTGCTACGATGTATGGTGAGCAAGCTACGGGAGATACCAACGTGCTTTATATCTCATAGTGTCGCAGTTCTACATTCCATTGCTTGTTCACAAAGGCGTGAACCAGGGACCTGTGAATTCGATAGTACATCGTTACCAAGACAGGAGTTCACAACGCTGGATACGTATAAAAACCAGGTGCATTAGATCCGGGAGTACAAGCAACACATAGAGAATGAAGACGTGATGTGAAGTCCTGGGTGACCGGTGACTACTGTGGGTTACAGTTGAATCCGACTTGACTCCCAGTGCCATGGTTCTAACACGCGTTCCACCTCGTTAGACATCACACACGGATACAGGGAGGGATGAAGAGGGTACGCACGATACGCTCGCAACATGCGGTGACTTGCAGTGAGAACCTACAATCCATCCCTCCTTCGTGGCAGTTGACTAACGAAGTCCAGCATCAGCATTTCGTTCGGACCGTCATGCGAAGAACCACACAGGCAGACGTACTTCCGACATTAGACCCGTCGACACCCTTCACCAAGACGTCGCAGCACGCTCGTTGGCAGTTCTGCGCCATTGTAAACGCAGGGAGGAAGGCGAAGACGAACGCGAGAGTGGTGGAGGCGAACTTCATAGTGATGGATTTAAGATGACGATGGAAAGCGTGATGGGCACTAGGTGATGAGTGGCTTTGTTTGTGAGATCGGGAGAGCAGATGTGGGAGCTGAGCGTTCGGAGGATGACTTGGAAGGTTCTTATACGCGTCGCGTCCTCCAAAACGGATACGTCACCTCGGAACTGTCCCGAGCGGAAACCGACTCGGATGCCAGAAACCGCTTCTAGCCTCTGTCGAGCTGACGTCCGTATGACCTTTAAAATGACATCCGAATACTGAAATCGGAAGTCATATTCGTATTCGCGTTCGTACTCGGTAGTTCCAGGATACGGGACTCAGAACAGTTGAGCATCTGTCCGTCTAAAGCAGAGTTATGTGCGTGCGCTTCACGTCCTTACTAGGGCCTGATACCCACGATAACTGAGTAAGTGCGTTTGAGACGCCGTGGACCTGCTAGTGTGGCTCAAGGCCGTTCAGTATCCCGACCTGCTGTTCGCCTCGCGGTGTTCAGCCTTGTGTTTCGCAAAGCTCCGAACACCACTGTCAATTTCGGGTTCCACGAAATGCCGATACCTGTCTATCCCGCTTCCGAAACCGTCTTCGTTTCGGTTCGTGCGTCTGGAAGTGTGAGGAAACTGGGCACTTACTGTTCATCCGCCCTCCCTTCCGTTCGGCTGCACGACGCTGCGTTCCACATGACGCGTACCGTGTCGCACTGCGCCTAACCATGGACTCACGGAGTACATACACGCGTGGGTAGGGGTGCCGGGGTACCTGAACTTGACGATTAAGCGTTAGATTGGATTAGTATTGTGTTCAGACGCCTGCTAATTAACCTTAAATGCGCATCTACACTCTCCCATCCCACTCTCCTCTCAGGTGTTAGCTCTCCCCCTCATCCCGATCCCTTCCCTTTAACCTGCAATCCACACATTCTCAATCAGCATCCATCCCCTCTATCACAATTTCAACCAAGCGTACGTACCTCAATTGTCGTCCTCTCCCTCAACACCTCAACCAACCCCTCCAACAACCTCCCCTGCCTCTCCACCACCGCTCTAAGTTCCTCGATCTGCCGGCTCAATTCGGTTTGGTTCTGGGCGAGCTTCATATTACTCAGGTCCCTACTCGCTGATACCGGCTGCGAGAGGAACGGGTCGTACGACGATGCGTCAGGTGCGCTGGGGTGTGGTCGGAGTCTCAGTCTGGGGGAATGGGGTGGGGGTGGGTACGCTGAGCCTTCTACGCCTTCCCCTGCTTCCAACTCATCTATTCCCTCTCCTGGCGTGCCTCCCTCCTCACTTCGTCTCCTGACACTCGGTAACAGCCCCTCGCTCTCCGGTTCTTGTGACAACTCCTCCCTACTCCCACTCTGCTTAACCTCCGCAGTCATAACGCCCCACACAAGACTAAACTCTCTCCCCAGTACAAAACTCGGTAAGGTGATAAGGAGGAGGCCGAAGACTAGGATGGGGAGGGTGACGAGCCGCCCGAGGAAGGAGCGTGGGGTGATTTCGCCGTACCCGACTGTTGTTATCGCTAGATGGGAGGGGTTGGGGGTTAGTTTGACATTTCTGAAATTTTTTGAGAGTTTGTAGAAAGGGAGAAGGAGGAGATGGGGGAACGAAGGGAGTTGAAGAACGATGAACGATGACCGACGAACGACGAAAGAAACCACGCCTTCAAGTTCCCTCCAACTCGCAGCCGTCCTCCTCCTCTGGATCTGCCGCTCGGTAACCGTCCAGCACGTCCATACGCCATCCGACATCCGACATCCACCATGTATCGCCGTCGCCAAGCGTCGTGAGCCCAGCTCTTACCGAGCCCACACACGATACCCGACAGCGTCCCACCCAATGCTCGACGCGAGGAACGGGTACACACACCCTCCTCTCTGTCCGACGTCCTCGCACTCAGACGTCCTCGCACTCAGACGTCCTCGCACTCAGACGTCCTCGCACTCAGACGTCCTCGCACTCAGACGTCCTCGCACTCAGACGTCCTCGCACTCCGACGTCCTCGCGAGGAGAGTAAAGGTACGAAGAGGAAGAAGAGCGTATCTGGAAACGCGGTCGGGGGTATCGAGGTAGGAGCACGGGGAACTTTCTTAAGATCGCAAGGGGGCCCTCGCAAGATCGCGGGACGAAGGAAATGACTCGGATAGAAAAAGTAAAGCGAGGCGAAGAAAGGACGAAGAGAGCAAGACGAAAGGAGAACCAAGATCAAACCACGTCGGTCGAACAGAGGAAACCACGTCGAACAGAGGAAACCAGCGACGACGACAGCGAAGAGAGAGAAAAAACAAAGGAAGAATGTACGCACTAACGATAACGAACCACGCCGCAGCCGGAATACTCGTGACTGCGTAGGGTCCCCGTCGGAGTTGACGAATGTGTCGAGGACTTCGTCCCATGTGCCGCGTTCGGCGAAGTACCTGCGAGCGAAGCGGGTCAGATACAGAGCAGGCAAGAGAGGTGGAGGAGGGGGAGGAGGGAAGGAAGGAAGGAGGGGGAAGGGAGGGGAAGGAGGGGAAGGAGGGGAAGAAGGGAGGGGGGACGTACGCCATGGACACGTTCTGCACGATTTGGAGGGCAAAGAAGAGGGAGACGCAGTAGAGCAGCGGAGCGCATGCGAGGAGTGCAAAGCGGATTGCGTTGCCGTCCAACCTATTCGTCGTTAGCATCATCTCCAAACGAAAAACCGAGAAACGTACCGCCATTCCATGAGCAGGGTCCTGATACCGTTACCGATAAAGACGAGAGCAAGGCCAGCAGCGATACCGTTATAGATGGGCGCATAGAGCTTGACGGGGCGTTTGCTAGGCGAAGCAGAGTCGACCTCGTCCGCCCACCCTCCGCTTTCGAGGTCAACACCGCCCTTTTCCTCGTCCTGGTCGTCGTACGTAGGGGGCTCGTTATTTGGGGCAGGGACTTCGACAACCTTCTTGCCGCCGTACCAAGTACGCTTGACGACCTTGGTGGTGCGGGGCTTCTTGGCAGTGAGCAATGGGTTTGAAGGTGGTGATCAGCGGGGAGCGATGACGGTTGGAGGAAGATTTCGAAGAGCAATATGAAGGGTCGGACGACGATGAAGAGCAATATGAAGGGTCGGACAATGATGCCCACGACAGCCACCTTGACCCGGACGATGATTCTGACTGTGAGGCGCAGGGTGGCACGACCGATGAGGGTGGCGTGGAGCACGGTTTTGACGTGAGTGACGAGTGCGAGGAGTCTTCAGACGATTCCCGAAGTCAGTCCTGTGATTCATCGGATGGGGGCATGAACGTTGACATGGATTCGTAATAGGTGACGGGTGCATGTAATTTTTCAGGAGCGAAGGGCATACGTAGTCTACATGCTTAACAATGTTCACATTCCAGACATTTGTCCCAGTTCCATCCCGAGGTTGATTAGCATGGTCGAAGTTTCGTCGCAAACCTCGGCCGCAGTGGATGTGAAGACGCTGAGAGTGCTGGCAGCTTCCACGAGTTGGTTGATCGTTGTCGTATATGCAATGATGAGCGGGATGAGTGCAGCAGGCCGGTGCTCATTCAGAGGGAGCGATCGGAGTTTCCGAATGATTTCTTCAACGGGTTCATCCGTTGACACTTGCCTTGACGCTAATTCTAGTGTTCCAGTTGTCAAGGAATGGAGGGCGTTCTGGAATGCGGCACAGCCAACATCTATTGTTGGCTGACGCGATGCAACCCCCTCACCAAACTGTTCGATCATCTCCACTTGTCTAGTGAGATGTGCGATTTTAGCCTCGAACCCGTCCTTGGCTCTTTGGAGCTGGGCGAGTGCCGGAATCCGTTGCTGGGACGGACCGGCGGTGGGCGGTGGGGCTTCCTCGAACACCAAAGGAA
>JANDKE010000538.1:0-23541 GCA_027627275.1 Coprinellus aureogranulatus | reverse complement strand
ACAAGGATCGGTGGGTTGCTCTTTTTCTTTGGGGAACCTCTTGCTTATCGAAACCAGCCGTGCCATCCTCGACAGGAAGGACAGGAAAAAGTCCGAGACGACCACCACCGATGTTGAGATCGTTGACGTGAGTCCCAGTGCCTAATTTACTTGCAAAGTACTCATATCATTCACAGTAATCGTCCTCCCAAAACCTCATCTCTATCGGTAGCACCCTTGTATGCCCTCGTACCTTCCTGCAACTATGACCACTTCCACGCGCTCTCAGAAGGATGGCATTATTTCATGATACACAAAAAGAATTCAGAAAATGACATCCTCGTCCTTGCTTCTCAGCAAATCTGTCGAGCGTTCATCCGTGTCCTCTGCTAGCGTGGTCTCGACAGCCGTAGGCTGCTCCAGTTTCCTTGCAGCAGCCTCTGCCTCTTCGCGGAGCGCATTGTCTCGCTTCTTCTTTGCCTGTACCTTCTTCAACCTGGGCGACGTTAGGAGACTGGCCACCTCTTTATGAGCCTACACTCACCGGAAGAACTCTTCTCTGTCCATCTCGTCCAACTCGCTCATGATATACTTGATCGTGTTGTCGAGTCGGGGAATAACGACATGTTCGATAGCATTGACACGACGATTCGTGGCTCGGATGACTTCGTCCAAGATCGTAAAGGCAGTTTGTAGAGACGCCAATTCAACTAGAGTTTCCAGTGCCTTTGCGTACACCTCCTTCGCCTTGAGGATCTGCTGTCCTCCTCGTCCAAGACCAGTGAGATTGAAATCTGCGTATCGGCAGGCATAAGGAAATCACGTCATCGGGTACTGCGTAGCACAGACGAACCTGATCCACCAACACGATCTACCTCAAACGCAGGCAGAACGACACCCGATACGTTCTCTTGCCTCGTCTTGACCCTAAAGCTAGCCAACTTGGCCTGCTCCTGGACGAGGTACGCGATATCTCCTGTCGCATACGTGACCTCGGCCATCGAAAACGAAGCGACCTGCATCACTCGACCCATCTTCCGTTTCGCCTAGGCGTGCTAAGTTGTTGAGCATGAAGCCATCTAACACGCTATCCAGGGGTGCGGTGCCCTGCTCACCTCGTCGACTTTGCGAAGGATAGCCCTGAATCGAGTTGTAAGAGCATCTCGTTTCTTGGCGAGGAGCGAGTGCCCGGTTTGAGCGCCTTTCAGACGTTGCTTGGTGTTCGCCAAAGCGGTCAGCCGTATGGTCAGGTCAACAGCCAATTCGTGCAGCAAGTGAACGTTCGACATACAAGCGTTAGGGAATCCAAGAACCCATTCCATTCGTATATCGCATCTGAGCAATTGCCACCATCTTCAGCGACTTCAGCGACTCCTGCACATGCAGGCACTCCTCCCAGAAGCAATCGCACACCTCCCTCTACACCACCAAGCGACTTTTGGGAAGACCAGGATCTCATTGCGGGTTACAGTCACGATAACCTGAAAGCCGCCCTGAACTATGCCCACGATCCAGTCATACGTCAGCCCAGCCCTGCGCCACAGTCAACGCATTCACATGGGAAGCAAGGCCGTCCGGGGCGTACCCAGGCTGGCAGAAGGGATCCAAGCACCCAAGAGTCATCCATGAAGAAGCCAACAGGGAAGAAGAAGCGAGCTAAGTCCCCTACCCCTCCACCGGAGTCATCTTCAGAGTCGGACTCCGGGAGTGGGTCGGAGCCAGAAGACGATTTTGAATTGGACCATTCCCCAGCTGCTTCTCCCCGGATCCTCATCCAGCGAGAGGCCCCCGCACCTACCGACGCCGACCATGACATTGAAGCGGCGGAGGAGATCGCTCGACGTGACGACGAAGCTAAGAAAAAGCTGACGTCGCCGAAAGCCAATGGTATGTCCCTGATTCACTTTTCGATCCATAGTAATCAGATCCTAACGGCCCTGAAGTTGCGCTGAGAACGACCAAAACCACCTCTTCTGGGCAGGATGATACATCCATTCCATACGGGAGCGGCAACCAGGGGAATGCCGAGCCCAGTTCAAGTGCTAAGCTCCATGTAGGGACGCAGAACCGGGCTTCTGTTTCGGACGCTAACACCAGCGGCCATCCCGAGTGTTCGTCTCAGGAGCATCGGAATCCCAAGAAAGTCTCCTTAAATGAGCCCAGGCCAAGTACTGTTGGGTGTGATGAAGGCACAAGCAAAGGTAGACACAAGGCGACTGGAGGCGTGAAGACCCCTAAGGACAAGAACAAGCCAACGCGTTCGATACAAGAGGTGCTTGCAGTTTTCCTCAGCGAGTCTGATCCCGAGTCAGATCCTGAGGCTTCTTCGTCTTCCGCTCCGCCTCCCACATCGCCCGAACAATGCCCTACAAATAAAAGGGAGTCCCGCCAGCCAGAGGCGACGGCGGTACCGATTGCAGTACCGACCTCCGTACCTTTCCTCGCGCTGATCCCTTCTTCACCTGATGGTTCCGACGTTCAGTCCAATCAACAGAATCAAGGAGAATCCAAGGTCACATCCAAAAGGGTGGGTAAGTTTATGAATAGGTTGGGTATGGGGAACTCGAAGAAGCGCGATCATGGTGTGGTCGATGGTTCTGGCCTGCGAGACAGTAGCACCTAAACAGTGTACTCCTTATACTCGGTTTGTCTCGCTAATATCTCCTGTGTTTACGTATACTCTTGATTTCATTCATCGCCTGGAACAACCCGGGCTTGGAGCCCTGTATCTTGAAGTTTAAAAGATGATGGCGGACACGCCACAGCTCCTCTTAGAAAACGCAAACTATACAGGTACCACTCAGGGAAACCTCATTCAAACAAGATTGTGGGGACAATTCTGATCTTGGTAATGCTTCTTCCTCTCTCTCACCACAGCTGCCGCCTCGAACAACACTTGCAATCATTCGCTCGGTATTCACATTTAGTCGTAATGAGTCAAGCGAGATTCCCTCTCCAGACCTGGAAAAATGCTTCGGGCGACATCGCTGTCGTAAAACCTCCCCACACCGAATTCAAAAGTCCTCATACTGGCTGCCCTGACCCTTACAGACCAGGCCGTCGGACCCAAGCAATGATGTAGATCTTATCGCAGTCTGTCGCGATGGATGTTGCTTCTCGGCCTTCATCTCAAGAGCCACAACATCCTATTCTCAAATTTGCCGGCCACGATGAGCACGGCCCCGAGTCGAGACGGCGAAGGACCCACCCCAGCAGCGACTGCTAGCCGCAGTCGGATGCAGCCAGACGCGGTATACGCTGCAGCTTCTCCAGCCAGTACCCCTCCCTCCGTACACAAGCATTCCAACGTGTACGAGTCCTACAGCACTCACCACCAGCCAGTCTTCACTGGTCCAGGTCAGTACGAGCCTGTTACATGGACGATGCAACTAATTTCTTTCTTCAACAAGTGTACAATATCGAGAGAGCCCACTTCTCAGGATCTGCCAGTCCGGCTTCCATTCCTTCACCACCAGCGGTTGGCTATACCGCTCTGAGATCGCCCTCAGGCGCTCCGGAGGGCGCTGGGTGTATCAGTCAGAGGGAGATGAACCATCCACAGCGCAACTTCCCAAGAAGGGTGACCGAGAGCCTGAGAAGCCTCAACTTTCCGTCCCCGCAGACGTCGAAGAAACATCACGGGATTTCGAGGAGGAGCTGAAGCTTGCGTTTCAAGGGTTCCTCTCGAAGGAGCATCATCCGTGGAAGGCAGTGAAGAAATCAGGAGAGGAGGGCGTATGAGAGGGAGGTTGATTGAGACTCAAAGGATGATTCGCTCTTGGCTGATGTATGTAGGCAGTCGACCGTGAGGTACCACCGTAAATGTCTGCTTTATGCTGAGGCCGTATTGTGATATTGGTGAAATGTCTCTGCTCGCCGTTCCGAGCTCAGACGATCGTACCCACCCAACAGTGCCCAACTCTTGAATTGGCTCGCCAATGTTGACGCCTGCGAACCGCGTGGAACCGACGATCGTTTGATGTCGCGTCAGACACCATGCCGAATCGCCCTTCCCCTTCAACGTTCAACTTCCACCGTATCCACAAATGCGGACCTCCGCTTTCTCTCAGTGCAATAACCTGCTCTACAGCCTTGTCACCCCTCCTCCCCCGTTCAGAACCATGAAGCGCTCGACCAAAGCCCCTTTCGGCTGCACCCTGCGGCCCACGTGGAAAAAGGTCTAGTGACGTCGTTCTCGCCATCGCACACGATCATCTGGCGTGCATCTCATCTCTCCTCTATCATGTCGAGCACAGGCGCCGAGGCCACGCTGAACACCGCAAGGCTATCCGAGAACCCGCTGCGCAAGAGAATGAATATCTTACACCGAGCGCACTCCCTCACCAGCCTGCGGACCCCGAATCGCAAGAATCTCCCAGGACTTTCAGGAATGGCGCACCAGAAGCTGGGGGATCGGAAGGAAGAGGAGGAGGATGGGTCGGGAGATTCGTCTCCCCTGGAATACGAGAGCCGCGCAGAGTCGAGCGAGGAGGAAAAGAAGCCGAAGAAGACTGCAGTACACAAGGCGGGATCGTCGTCGTCGAAATCTCAGGCGAGACCCCAGCATCCCCCGCCTCGACCGAAAGTCAATACCACCTCGTTGCACTCGCCGGGAACGTCTCATTGGAAGGGCGAGCCGAGTCCCATGTCCCCAACCTCTCGCTCTTGGTACGAGTTCGATCTGGCGGTTGTCGTCGCCTTGGTTTCACCCGTCGGAAACTGGCTTACTGGCGGGGACCATATCAAGAATCTTCTCCTTATCGTGTTGCTCATCTTCTATCTGCACCAAATAATCGAGAGTGAGCGATCCTGTTCCATATTCCAAGTCACTGTTAACTCTTCCTAGTTCCGTGGTCGCTGTACAGGAAAGCCCGCCCTCGCCGACGGTCACCTCAGTTCCCGCCCAGTCCTTCTGAACCCATTGAAGCCCGCTATTCTCACCTCGCAGCAACAGAGCTGCAGCGGCTCGAGCTATTCTTCCTCTTCTGCACCCTCATCTCGCCTTTGTGCGGGGCACTCCTACTCCGATATGCTACATCCGCTGTCCTTGGCCCCGACGCCGTCAGCTGGTTCAGCACGGGTCTCTTCGTCCTGGCGACGGGTATGCGACCTTGGGCCCACCTCGTGGATCGGCTGAACGAGCGTACCTCCGAACTCCATGATTTCATCCATTATCCAGAGGTCGTCACCGCTCACGACAAGCACGATCCGACGGAGGAGCTGGAGAAACGGATTGCGAAGCTCGAAAAAAGTTTGGCTAAGCTGAAAAAGAACGTGGTGCGCGCAACAGAGGAACTTTACGACTACGTTGACGATGCCGTCGATGCCCTTCAGGGTGATATTCGAGACACTGGGAAGCGACAGAACGAGAAGATCTCTCAGATCAGGGAATCATTGGAACATAGAGCTCCCCTCGCTCGGATCGGTTCTTTGATCACACCAGCTTGGGTTATGCGTTCGCTTCCTGCCACAGTTCGAAGGCTATCTGCAACTGCAGTACCCACTCACAAGACGCATCCCACTGTCACAGTTACATCGCCGACTCCGCCTTCGTCTTCATCCAGATCCCCCTCTCCCAGGTCCGCGACACTCCTCAACATCGCTGAGGACGAAGAGGTGGTGTATGAGAGCTTCCCCTTGCTTGTTCGACCCGTTGTGTACGCTTCGAGGGTGGCTTCGCAGTTGATTAGCCTCCTCCTATCCCCTTTCAGTGCTGCAATGCGATTGATGTTTGGCCGATACTAGGCCCTGTCTGGTCCAAACCACCATCTTCCCGTTGTATCTCGTTCTCGCAGTCACTTCGCAATTTGCGCGTTCACATCCTACGGACCATTCTTTACTAGTACTCGGGTATCAGTTTATTATTCCATTGACGCCGTGTCGTTGTCACTGGCTCTTGTAGAAGTGTTGTAAAGCATTTGGGCTCCCTTTTTGCAGCTGGCTTGTTCTGGCTCGCGCNCCCCTGGACCGGGTCCCTTAAGCTGAAANATCAAAAGTTTCGGTGTCCTGCTCGAAGCTGGATCCAAGTCATATATGTATACACTCTTCAAANAGTCGGTGTGTTCGTTGTCCCTCCAAGCAAGCTGCCGATGACACCCTCGATGTCGAGCCTCAAGATGATGAGGGAGTCAGGCTTGATCGCCGTTTGCCGGCATCAATCCAGCTGAACCAACATCGCACAACACGGGGTTGCTTGGACACGTTGATTCGCTCGCTCANCGTCCACCTCATCGCCCTCGGGGACTACGGTACTGATCTTTNGCNCNCNGNAAGNNTGGGNCTCAAAGTACCTCNANGANNTCCCTATGCATTTCAAGAGNCNNGNTAGGTGCACGCATCAGCTCCACCATGTAGTCTCTTCCTCATCCTCCTGTTGCTCGATTCGAATTCGCCAGTATCACCTCAGCAGGGNCGGTGCTNGTCGACTGGTCGCNCCANGCCACAACAANNTTGCNTAGGNAGTAGAAANGACTAGAAANGGCAGGGGANTATGCTTCGGGNGATGCGGCGGACAGCGTCNATATGGTGAGCAAACCAATGAATTATGNTTTCCTGTTCGATNTCCCTTGTTTTCTGCTTCGGGAGCAGGNCTTTATGTTNNNGGAGCTCTGTAGAGTGCNTTTTTATNTGNCACACCCGANNTGAANCCNACCACANGGTNGTGTTACTTCCAGTCGGGGATGGACAGCGTTGCGATTGNCATNTGTCCCGATNCNTTCGCNTCNTCGCTACCCTNACTCCTTATTCNTCTTCGAGNTNNATCNTCNNGCNAGGNNTNNTCGGCNCTCTGCTCCNTTCNCAGGAATGCCGTATGNCNTTCGCCTCGTGCANTTGCACCGTCGCCCACAGGAGCCNNATCCTTGTTCTCGACCCTGCGCCTTCGCTTGACTACAATTCATTTCGTTTTNGTCNCCCATTCACCTGTCCGTCGTTGACAGCCGTCCACACACTCGGGATAGNGTGAACNCTGCTCNNCCGCTTGGTGAGCATGGGCAATGGGCATTTTCCCTTCCGTTTGCACACGAATCGAGAGTCAAACAAACCCGATTTGGGTGGACATTCGGGTGCAGAAGCCAATTTGGTTCCGCTTTCGGCGTCTTTACCGCCAATGTTCCTGGCGATTTCCAGTTTCTGCTTCGTGACCTGCNGTCAGGAAGGACCAAAACATGGATGAGGCGATGGCGAGGTCCCCGTGAGCGTTCTCGATTTAATTTCCGGACTGTACAGCTCTGAACGGCCTTGTTCTAGATAGTCTCTAGACTACCGGCCGCCTTCACAGCGCGGTTGGAGTCAGGGCGAAGACGAGAACCGAGCGGAGTATGGCATTCGGAATGTTCGCCTCGTGGTTTCATTGTGAAGGGTTTTGCGGGTATCCACAGCCATGCCTCGCTGCTGCTCGCTGGGCTGTAGGCAGTTCGTTTGGGCGGTGTGCTGGCATGAGCGGTGACGAAGGCGTCGTATTAGTTGTATATGCAGTACAATATGAGTGTCTGAGCATAGAATAGCGAAGAGATATGTCTTATCGCGTGGTGGAATGAGGGGGTGTATAGAATAGGAGAGTCTAGGGGACTTCGTCAACATCTTCCATCCGACGAATCTCCACGTTGGTGTGTAGAACGGCGAAAGTATATGGGAGGAGGTTCTTGAGGGTTCTCGGCAGTGGTCGGAGTTGCAGAAGGGAGCCGATGGACGACCGCTACGTTCCAGGAGAGCTGGTGGGAGGAGCAAGGGCTGTATGCCCTTTGCTCATGAAGTTCATGATCGCATCCTTGAGCTCTTTCTCGACATCTTGAGAGAGGGATTCAAGCTCTTTTGGAACGTCGGGGTCTTTGCGATCGTCTGCTTGGGGAATCTCGGGTAGGCTGGATGGACTGTCTTCAAGCTGCGGTGTGGTGGTGGTAGAGGTTGATGGACTGTTGTAATAATGGTTGGTGATGTTGACATTGCCGTTGTGGACCGCCGACGCGTGTCCTCCGTTTGCTATAGTAGAGAATTATGGATGAACATCTTCGCGGCGATGAGATGTCTTACTGGCTTTCGCATACGACGCTTGATCCCTGAAAGTTGGTGCGCTGTACTCGTAGGATTGCAAGTTCGGTGGGAGCTGCTGGCTCATGGCGTCGACTGGGAGGCAAAGGGGGCGGGTATCACTGAACAAGTTTAACGTGATGATTGAGAGAACCAAGTCCCAATTTAGTAAGGGACGAGATGGAATGTCGGGTCCAAACTCTACGTCATTACAATCGCTCAGGGTCACGAACTCAGGGTGATGGTGACCACTGACCAACCCCGAATCATTCCAGCATTCAAGTTCATGCACAGCCCATCTGCCGGTCAGGGGGCTGGGCTTTCATTGGTCTCCATGCGTACCTTCAGAAAGAATGATACATAGATCTGAAGGCAATAATGATCCGAGCGCGCAGAATGTGTTGTTTTGAATGTGGTTTTTGTAGCGTTGTCAACCACGGAAGGTGTCGATGGAGGGCGGAAAGACTTTGAAGCTCCGCGCATATACTTGGACCCACATAAGCATAGCCCCCACGGCCCCCCGCCGGCCGTCAGGACCGCCGCACACTTGAACTGGAATTATGACTGGAAAATATCGGAGTCACTGCACCAGCGGAGGCTACTTCTCTGACCACGTTCATCTTCCAATGTATCGATGCTGTGAACGGCGCACCCACAATGTCCCCACAATAGTGCCTTCTTCCTATCGTCACATTCTATTGAATCTGCCAACATTGTCTTATCAGAGTGGAGCTCCGAGTCTGGATCGCGACAATAAAGCAGAACCGCCTCCATGCGAAAACGACCTGCGGGAACGCGAGTACCGCATGAAGATCTCAAGCGAGCGGGAAAGATTCCCTCCTTAATAATCAGGGCAATATATGTTGGAGCTCACATCTTGCCACCCGCTTTCTAGAACTTTGTCTATCGCTTTCGAGCTAACTTCCCTCTCAGATGACATTTTGTCAAACGCAGTGCGCCGCTACACCTTGTTTCGCCGACAGGAAGAAGAATTCCAATCTCGGGATTCCAGCTGATTGTTCCGCATATGGTAACCAAGTGAATACCCATCTAACGCCGCCCTGTCCAACCATGTCAACGAGTCGCACAAAGAGAACAACGGTCCTGATTCTGTATGTGTGCACTCTTGGTCGCATTACTAGGCTGTGCTTGGCTCCTTAACCCTTCTTAAGATCGTTGTCCCCGCAGCCCCCGTAGCCATCAATCACCCTGCCTGCATCTCTCGAAACCCATCGACCTTTCAGCAACATCTCGACCATGTCAGACCAGCCTTCCGTCGATAACCAACCTTCTCAGAGAGGGGTAGTGGATCATATCGCTGCTAATTTCTCTGGAGCAACGGCCCACAACAGAACAGACAACGGTGGGCGTATCGACAACGGGCAGGCAATATGTGGTACGTCGGTGAACTCGTCACCCACACTGCGGCTTATTTTGCTCTAGACGCTGAGGCTGAAAAATATTTCGCAAACATGACGGATTCGGGGATGAAATATATTGGTAAGTTTGGAATCGGGTCACTTCTGACATTCCCTCATATTCTGCTCGTTCACAGAGCTTTGGGAGTTGATCAAGAATCACCTGAAGGCACACCCTCAGGACGGCGGTCAGTAAATTGGCATTAGCAGCGCATATCAACTGAATTATTTGGCAGGCGTCATTTCGGGCTATATGCTGCTCAAGGTGGGATATACCGCATGAGGTCGACGATTGACCTTCCCGTGTCCCTTTCTTCAGAGATTGGGGCTTTTGCGTCCGGATTCTGGAAGGCGAAGCATTGAATGCAGCCGTTGTTCTAGGTCTTATCCTTAGTTGTTCTAGGTCTTATCCTTACAGTATACATGTATTATGATCTTCCGGCACGCATAGTCTGACATCTAATTGTAGCATTCTGCAAACGTACTCGAAATCTCCTCAAATAAGAGATGCGGCGTCCATGGTGAGAGATTGATTCGCCGAAGCGAATAAGCAACAGAATTATCAGTCCTTCGAGGAAGGGCGGTGCAACGCACCGTCCCAAATGGTCAAAAAGCCTTTCCGTACGCGTTGAACAAAAGGCACGATTTCCCGTTCCAACAACGCTTCATCTCAACAGATCCGAGATTAGCGCCCACAATCCCTATCAGTTGCGGTGTCAACCGCTCGAAGTAACACCGATGGATCCCCACAAGGCAATGATGCCTGGAGCATAGCCTAAAGACCTCACAATGATAACAATGGCCATTGTTTTTTGCTTGACGACATTGTGGTCGAATTATTCCGAAACAGCAAAGGTTCTGCGAGTCGATTTGGACACATGCCAGAAGTTGTGGGTCCCTCACACAGCCCACAGCCCATAGGGTACTTTAACCGGGCTGACATATATAATCCCACAAGTCTTCCTACTACAAGCATCACAGCCCAATACACCCCAGCTTTCTCATACAGCCCACCATTCTACCACATGAACCCGGGTTCCGGAACAGTCGCCTTACCCATGGCCAACGGACGCGAGAATGCCACAGACACTGGCACTCCTCAACAACTCAACTCGCCTATTGTCATCTTACCCCCAGGCCTGGACCTCACAGCCATCGCCGCACAAGGAGTTCGAGTCACATCAAACCAATCCACGTACACTGGGCAAGCATCGTTAAACGAGTCCAACGGAGAAGGTTCTATCATCGTGCAGATGGCTGCAGGTGAGTGCTGGCTCAGGCTGGAAGTCAACAGTGTATTCTGACGTATTTCGAAAGGCGCGCCCAGCAAAAGTCAGCTCTCGGGATTATGAACACTGCGCGTACGAAATTGACGCGTTACTTATAGAATGCCTCCTTTCTCTGATAAGCAAACATCTTACAGTGGAGTATATGCGTAGGCCACTTCCCTTCAACATGGGCACACCAGATTGACGATTGACACGGACGTACCTAGATGCAACGTTGAGAAGGATCGCCAGAGATTTCGAAAAAATTCGCGAAGAGAACGGCGACCTCGCCGCATACTATCAAGAGTCGCTAAAGGCGGTGAGTTTTCATACTTTTGTGATAGCGAAGGAGGGTGGAACTAAGCGCCTTCGAAAGGCTAGCCAGCCGGCAGCGGCGCAACGAACGCCCCGTGAAGAAGTGCGCGATCACTGGGAAAGAAAGCCGGTTACCAGTAAGAGTAACATCCATGGGATGGGAGACCTCAAGGCCAAGGACGAAACGTGCACCTCGCAGCAAGAAGTGGTGGTTGCGTGTTCCCGCACAACGTCTGTCGGGTCTTCCACTTCCGGAGTCCACGCCTGAAGCCGAATTGCGGTCCTCGATTTCCAGTTCTCACTGTGACATGTTCTTTCTATTCTTGCTTATTTGCTGCTGGTCGGATTGTGCCCTGTACCGAATCGTTATGTCAATGCATGTTGCTATCCTGAAGTTGTTACCTCACCACGCTGGTGACACATTCGCATAGGTTGATCGTGTCCGGGTCCTATGGGGCTATTTGGATTGGAATGAGCAACGCGGAGAAAATGCACTGCGACAGCACGACCTACGCTGTGAGCATCGAATAATACGGGGTGAGAGTTAGATAGTCGCTGGCTTTTGATCGACATTCGCAGAACGTAGGCCGGGTCGGGCAGTATGCGTCGGTTTATGGGTGAACAGCGATATGAAATAGAAAACCGAGGTCGACAGCGGAGATGCCTTGGGTAAAAACCTGCCCACATTCTCGCCCCTTCTAATGGGCAAGATGTGCGAAGGCAGAACGCAGATGAAGAATTACTTGAATGTGGGCCTATTCGCTGTAGAATAATTTCATTAGTGGGCAGGTGTAGGAAGACCATTCGTGAATGAACTGAACTTCGAGATAGCCAGGGAGGGTAAAGCATCACATGCGCGTCAGTGACTGAAGTCAGGAGAAGCTTAGGGAACAAGGAGGGTTACACGGACGCTCCGAAGAAGCTCAGGCGATGCATGAGCACCCCTCTGAAGCAGAGAGAATGCATCGTCTGCTCTGATTCTGTCATTCCCGCCAACAACTCGAACGCACGATGTCCTCCCAGTCAATTATCCAGCGTCTAAGCGCACTAGCCATTCGAGTCCCCTCCACTCCACTGAATGGGGGCGCGGATTGTCCTCACCGAAGGCTAGAGGCGCCAATGCTCAGGCAAGATCACTGGTGCAGAGTCAGCGCAACAGAAGTACTACCGGGCGAAGGTAAGCGCACACTTGAACAGTAGAACATGGGAGACTCACCTCGAGTATCAAGTGATGTCTACGACTCTACTGGCGTCTCCATACCCTTGCCCAAGGCGCAACCAGAGGCCATAAAGGTCGCCTTGCGTCGCTGCAGATCATACGAGGGCGTAGTCGCCTTGGTCCGTCGAGGGCTGGGCTCGTGTCGAGTAATCTCGACACTCAGCCGGACAACCACGCCTCACGCCTTCCTTAACTGAGACCCTTCCCACCCTCCAGGAACCACCCTGCGCCGAACTTCTCCTGTATGCTATCGCGATCGGCGCCGAGGTCCTTCATGAGGATTTGCGCATCCCTTACAGAGGCTGCGATTCCAGGGCAGTCGCATCGGGCAAGAGAACCACGAGAACTGAGGCGGGGAGGTGATGATCAGAGGAGGCAAACGGACCCTGATGCCCTACCCATCGCGTCCAACTGTGCTTCTACCGTGGTGAAGCCAGCAGAAGCTCCCGATGCAATCTTCTGGGGCTCGTCTTCTTCCTGGCGAGCGTCCGAATGCAGAGAGGGGGAAGTGTCCGCGATGTCGTTTGAGGAGCAAGAGGAGGGAGAGCCGTATTCCTTCTTCCTGGTCACCACGCGAAGGGAGGGGATTGTTGCGTCTGGCGACCGGACATCGTTGAGATGTCTTGGTGCATCCGGAAGTCATGAGCGGTGTGCATGAGTGCATAAACTGTCGCAGGCCCACGTCCTCAATCACATTTCGTAACAGGTCGAAGCTATCGTTCTCTGCCTCGAGTCGGACCTATCCGCGGATTCAGACTTGGCTGCCGTTGGTGCAGCTTTATCAGTGTCTCATTTCAAGGCAAGATCTAAGGGCGACCTACCTTTCATCCTTCGCCAGGGCTAGACCCGAGACCGGCGTTTATGGGCCAAAGGCTCGAGTCTCCTCAACCCTCATTCTCATTCCCCGCTGGTTAAGAGTCAACGCCAGGGCCACCGTCCGTTTGCCAGGAATCAATCAGGACTCTCCGCTGAGTCGCTTGCTCCTCTATATTCGACCGACTTTTGCTTGCTGCTGGTGAATGGGGAAGTGTACAGATCGCGACGTTTCGATTTGGTATTTACAGGGTATTGCACCCGAGATGACTGCATGAAGCATAAGCATTCGAAGTTTCGTTACGGTCACCGTGACCGCGTCGACCGAGGCTGTGCTGTTGTGTGATGTTTGGTGTCCCTTTCAATCTCCGCAGGAACACCTGGACCCACACAAGCATAGCACGGTCACTGCGATGGAGCAGACCAGCTTCCCCACTGACTCTGACCGCTGGTTCCCCCAGTAAGGCCTATAGACGCATAATTTGGGCCACTAGATGCTCGTCATGCCCTCGGCTTCACTGGGGAGCTCTGGAACGAAAGTGATTTCGAATGAACTCGGAGTCTTCGTCGAGCCGGGTTCGTATAGCGGCGATTGACGCAAGCAGCCGCACGCCCATTTGCAAGACAATGGCACTGCAAGGGCGATACAGGAGAAAGTCGAACGACTGTCACCGCCAAAGAGTCGTAAGCAGAACCTGATCGTTTCCAGCGGCCATTTGCGACGTCCTGTTGTTACTATGGATCTCGACTTGAGTTAACAAAAGGAAGGAAGGCTTCACTTCCAAGGCTTTGCCACCTGTCCACGGCTTTTCCACCTGAAAGAAGCAAGGCTTACGTGGGTAAATTAACTCCATTTGAGTTGAAGGAATGGACGGCAGTGCGACGCATCGTCCTGCATCATCTCCCATCGCAACTTTGTCGTTGGAAAACAATGGGCCAAGTGACAAGGGTTGTGGGTGCGTACACAAACTCTGGTACCCTTTGGAAACGTTGCATCCTTCTGAAAAGCCAGACAGATAAAAGAGGGTCTTAATGAACGAGACCCAGTAACATTCACTTACTCCGGGCCCCCCAGCTTGCTCCAGTCCGTTTAGAATCACCGCCAACATGCCGACTGAGTCGAACATGCCTCAAGCAGGGCGACGTCCTCCACACGAGATCTATGTCGTCAGAGCAAATTTCACAGATAGGGCACGCCATAACACCCCCAAGGCGGGAGCCACAATGTATGTAGCCTGTGAAAGTGGTGGGTACAGCATTTCTCTTCGTTCAAACTACTGCTCACTAGTCATTTTGATTTTTTCAGAAGCCGTGTTGGCGGGGATTAGAGCTATGGAACCGCGTGCACGCGTACGCTGTACGTGCAGTCACCCATTCGTTGTCCTCCTTCTCGCGTCTTACACGAGCATCAGATCTCATTAGGCAATTCCACCAGAACGCTTGGGACAAGGCCTATGCCGGTGAGTGGGCCAACATTGACAGAATACAAGAGACTTGATCCCCAAATAGAGAGCTGCATCGATGCTTTACTGGATAAAGTAATGGTGCGCTGAGATCAAGGCGGCGCATTCGACAGCACTACACCATTTACAGAATTCCTTCGCACCCCGCATTTGTAGTTCCCAGTTTTGCCGCTGTATCGTAGACCTCCGAGCGATCACGACCACTCTGTAATTTTGACTTTTCCTTGAACATCAACTCGTGAATTTTCTGCACTCTGGAGGGAGACACTGCATTGCACAAGCATTGCACAGCGAGTTGTGGATTGGGGAGGAGATAAGTTGCCATGCTTTCTGGTTACAATGCTTAGAAACACGGAGGCCCTTGAACCCCGGGATGCTAGCCCTCGATGCTATCAACCACTGCCCGAAGCCTGGTTTCCCAAATGGTTCGGATGGGTTATACTGTGAGGGAGAAGGGACGAGGCGTTGCAAATACGTTGGAGACAGAGCCAAATGGCCGAGTCACAGTTGTCCGGATGCAAATCCACATGATCACCTTGAGCCGATACAATCTGCTTGGATCCTATTCCCTGGAATATGATGGGCGCACAGGTTGCTGGGAGTAAGGCGGGTCTAGAGAGTAATTCTCCGTTTACACTTCTTTCGATAGAAGCGGTTTTCGGAAAATTGGGAACGTATGCACAGTTACTGGCAGTGCCTATCCATCCTTTGATAATGGACCCACCGAGTTACTGTACTTGTCTTGTAACCAAAGAAACATGACTCTCCTCCGATGTACTCATTGACACATTGTTTCTATTGTCACGCCGTACGGCCTCATTGTCGTGGCTTTGTCTCGCACTCTAAGCGCAGCAACCGTCAGCACGATGATGGAAAACGCCCTGCGTATTGTTCCTAAAGGGCACGTATCGGAGAGACGGTGGTGCGAGCGCTGCCCAACGCTGCGGCGGGCGTGGCTTACCCTGCTTTGACGGATTGGCAGAGGTGGCTGCTCTTGGGAAGTTACATCCCGTTCTTCCTTATCCCTCTGACTATTGCGGTGGACATGTTCTTCCGCACGCGTTTCTTGACGAAGAAGGGTGTTTGGGTCTTGCAGAAGGGGATGATGAGCAAGTGGGACTAGTCGAGTGGGAACTCGGCTGGCAGTTGGCTTGTAGGTTGGCTTTCGAGTTGGGAAGAATGAGGATATACCACAGACATGTACGTTGCGAGTATGGATCTATTGATTTGCTGTCTTCTGCAGTGCCAGGAAATGTTGTGTCTGGAGCATTCTCAGAGCCCTTTGGCGTCGTCAGGGAACCCCCGCTCGTGCTCAGCATTGCATGGTTGACGCCGTAGTCGAGCACAGCGAGGAAAATGGTTACAAGGCCCGATTCGATGGTGCTGGGTGGCCTGGGATTCAGAGCTCCGGTGTCTCTCTAGTCGAACAAGTCGTTATCTTCCTCATAACCGCCCTCTACGTCTTCACGATCCACAATGACCTCCCAATCTCAACTCACCCTTCGAAACTGTTTTTGGTGAGAACAATCCGTCCGCTTCCTGCTTCGCCCTGGCCAACCACGACCTGACTTTCCATGAAGAACGCATAGTGAGAACCCTGAACGCGAGACAGAAGTCAATGACGCCAACTGTGCCGTTTTTCCTGGGCTCAGCCCAGCTAGCTATCACACGAGAACCCTAGCTGGGTCCCTGCCACATCCTCGGCCTTATTGGAAGTCATACTACTGGGAGGAAAGAGGGTCTTGGTACACCGTTCGAAGAAACATCCTGGTTCTTTCGGGCCTGAAGGAGGTCCCTACGTGATCCCAATATTCAATTGCCTCGACCTCAGGGCCGCATTCGCTGTGCAAATCCAGGTTGTGTGCCGTAAGTTATCGGTTGGTTAACTACACGACCAGTTCAAAGGTCATATTGGTGCGATGCGAAGGTTAGTTCTGTATATCCTAGCATAATCCGAGAGAAGATAAAAGCGAGGGTCTTTGCATCCTCTGACCTGCGTGGTTCTCTTCTGGGGCTCCCTCTTCCAACATGGCTCGTTCTGGTCTATTCCTGCTCTCTGCCTTCGTGCTCTTCGCCTCTCAAACCGTCTCCGGGCACTGTACGTAGCCTCCGTCGCACTTTCACTTCGCCCCAGTATCTGACTACATCCTCCACTCCACAGGGATCTACGAGACGGTTGAGACGCCTACAGCCAACACCTCCGCTGCTACGCGTATCCCGAAGAGCTGGTCCCCGATTTTCCTTACTGACCTCGACACTGAGATTATGCGGTGCAACAAGAACAACGGCCCCGCAAAGGAGACTTTGACTGTCAATGCTGGAGACGAGGTCGTCTTCAGAATGCGGGAGGGCGACGACTACTACCACCCAGGTCCTGCTGCTATGTACCTCGGCGTGGTACCTGAAGGTCAGACCTCTGCGACATGGGATGGCAGTGGTCAGCAATGGTTTAAGGTAGATCCTCATTAGTTCTCGGCGTGTCTCCTCTGGTGATGATTCTCGCAGATTAAAGAATGGTCGACAGGAAACACGACTGAAGAGCTGTCCCCAGGGTGGATCTGGGACCAATTCGAGTGGCCATGGCAGACTTACGGTTCGGTCACTCTCCATGCGACGATTCCACCTGGATCGCCTTCTGGGGAGGTAAGCAGGCCGTTCTATCGCCTCGGGGCGCACAAGGTTACTAAACATGATCGGACTGCAGTACCTCTTGCGCGCGGAGAGTCTCTCCTTCGCTGTCGCAGTTTACGACCCTCAATGGTGGATCTCCTGCGCTCAAATAAGGGTGATCAACGGTGGAGATGGAAAGCCACCTTTGGTCGCGATCCCTGGGCATAATTGCGAAAGCGCCAACGGAGGGCTGGCCCATCTTTCTGTGGCCCAGTGAACAAGAAGGTCCATGCAGTGGGCGATGCGCTCTAGTATGAAGTCCTGATCTTCCGCAGTATTCGAGCACTCCTTGCCCTGGACTGTGGCAGAGATANNGAAAAATGCTGTGGCGAATCTGCGAAGATAGTCGGCGCGGTCGAACGCACTACGAATANTAGAGTTCGATANAAGGCCGTCGACGCATCCTGCCAAGCAGCAGAAGGTGAANACGTAACTGACCAAACGCGTCCCATCAGCGCTGCATGACATCTGGCTCAGTTGTTCAGCNCGCTCTACAAGCGCTCTGACGATGACATCCCTCGCGTGCCCTTTTACTGCACAAAGGCGGTCTTGGATAGTGGGGAGTCGCGATAGATTGCANCAGTACTTGACGAGGACCTGGATAAGTTGGCAGCATTGACGCGGATTCGATTCAGGTTCTATGTAGCCGTATTTCTTCTCCTTGGCATGGCAGATAAGTGCGAAGATGAGATCCAGAGTGCAATTTCTAGTCGCAAGCTCCTCCTTGTACGGCTGCTCCTCGTATGGGACTTCCNCTTCGGAGTCCTCGTCACGATCGGTTGGAATTATTGCTCGCAGAATCTGCACCGCAAAACCCCCCAACCTCCACTGGAAGGTGGAGCAGCTGGTGCATATAGCAAGCGACGACACTTGCCCAACGTTCAAGAAGCAGATGG
The DNA here is from genome assembly GCA_027627275.1 of Coprinellus aureogranulatus. NCBI lineage: Eukaryota > Fungi > Basidiomycota > Agaricomycetes > Agaricales > Psathyrellaceae > Coprinellus > Coprinellus aureogranulatus. The sequence continues at coordinate 5,472 of JANDKE010000538.1, read as the reverse complement.
TAGCAGCGCTCGACATATTCCTTCGTTATTTGAGAGTTTCGACTGTCGGATAGGACTGTGAAAATGACGCCCAACTGGGCCAAAGCTATTCCTGTATTTTCCAATCGCTTGAGGGATGCGGAGTCGCTCGCTCCAATTGGAATGAGGGTGTCAAGGGAGTTCAGTCGGCTGGTCACTATATCGAGATCATTCTCCCGAGCAATCTTATCGGCCAAACTGTTGCTGTCGGTCGACGGACTCCGACCGGCCAAAGACTGCATTGCAAGAAAGCTTTCAGTAGTATCTTGTCACGACGATAGTACTCAATTCAGTAGACTCACCCGCTCGATTTCGCGACGGCGAGAGTTAGTATTATTGAACCGTGGAGGCATCATAGGCATCAGGTCAGTGGTGTTCGTCAGTAGGCAAAACGATAAGCTCCTCAAGGGTCATGCACGAAGTCGGTGTTGTCCGTGAGCAAGCATTTTATGGCGATAGGGAAACCAGAGGAAACCTCCCTTGATTCACAACATTCAGGCTCCGATCTCCTTTTCCCACACAACACGAGGCCGCAGCACAGTTCATAGCCTTCACTTCAAGCTTTCACTTCAAGCCTCAAGCTTCAAGTTCGTTAGTGCAGTTTAGGATACAGTATGTCTGTCAGTCATGGCAGAAGCCTGCAATCGTCTGGGCGTTCGCTCAGCCCCGCGCTTGCAAAGGCGTTATGTGGCCGAATGATACAACTTCATATTCATATTCAAGTTGTCATATTGTCCGCGAGACAATGGGACACGAACAAAAACACAACTCCTCAGCCCGATTATTTCGCAGNGGTACAAGAGAAACTGCTCAGAATCGAATATTTGTAGCCAGCCTGGGCGTCGGGATCGTACCCCATCTGCGTATACACCGTGACCATGCGTTCGTGGTTGACCATGAAAGTACCAGCCACAACAATTATCGTATCGCGGTTCTCTTGCACTTGACGTAGGTAGTGTTCAATCCGGCGGATGCGAAGGCGCATCGATCGTTCGAACCAACGCTGTTGGAGCGCCTCGCGGACGCTCGCCCTGGCATTGATCAAGCTGACCCTGTCAACGAAGAACAGGAAGAGGGACATAGGTGTATCCCATGGGCAGTCTAATGGNCCCCGATTTATTTCAGCGGGGCAAGGGAGCTTCATGTTCGCGAGAGTATCCAAAATCCGGAGTTGGTCTTCTTGAAGACGGGTAGAGAGGGGAGAATATAGACGCTTCTCAACTATATTACAAGCAGGTCAGTTCGGGTCACAGCGTAACAATTGAAATAAACCATAACAAACCTTCATAGTANTGGGATGCAAGACCCGAGCACTCANAAGCATGAATGANCCAATCCTCAAGCTGACATCGNGTCGAACAGTAAGTGGCGCAGCGGCATCTGCTGCAGGTTTTCATGATCATTGGGCTATCACCTTCCAGGTTTCCACCTTCTGTAATGGTAGCGTCGATTGCCCTGGAATAGTGCTATGGGTNGGACCAAATCTAATCAGACTAGGAACACTGGCAGTACGAGGGGGAGAAGGACTGACCGCAACATTGTGACAAAGGTGGANATTCCTATACACGCGAACTGTGTAGGTCTTATCCAAGTAGTCGATCAAATCTGCACAATGGAAGGCAACATCCCCCTTTCGCGGTACNCCTTCGGCAGCGCTTGTCAGAGTGCACATANCGGTGTTGGCGAANGATAGCGCGTGACCCAAGCTGTTGGCAGCGTGAAAAACGTCGGAGGCATAAAGGTAACGGCAAAGNTCCCCTGCGAGCTTTCGGAGGTGGCCTGCACAATGCGGGGCATCGCGAGCGAGCGCCTCCGCAACCGAAAGGAATCGGCCGCCTTCTATCATAAGGGCTGCGAAGGGACGANGGTGGGTTGTGTCCTGTCTCTGTGGCCCAAGAAACGAGGTAACCCAGGGACTTTGATAGACAATCAGAAACCATCCCATAATCACTCCTTGGGGTCTTCAAGTTCTGGGCTGCGGCTGAGAAAGAGAACAGAACTGTGGTATATCGGCTGAGGTAATTGGCGCGGCTGAACGCTGTCCGGATAGTCGCGTTGCTGGAGAGTAGGTCGACGCATCCAATCCAGCACCAGAAACTGAAGGCGTAACCGACCAAATGCGGAGCATCGGTGTTATCCAACATCTGGCTCAACTGCTCAGAGCGCTCCACCAGTGCGTCGATGACAGCATTTCTGGTGCGCCGTTTCATTGTGCAAAGTCTATGTTGTATAGCCAGACGTCGCGTCGGAGTGGCGCAGTACTCGGCGAAAAGCCTGGCAAGCTGGCAGCATTGACGCGAATGGCGGCATCGTACGTAAGCGTACCTCCCAGTCTTCTCCTCAGTTTGGCAGAGAAGCGCACATATGAGATCCACAGTACAATTTCTAGTCGCAAGTTCCTCCGCGTACGGATCGTCATCGCAGTTGACGGGAGTTACACCTTGCAGAAATTGGACGCAGTATTCCACGCCTTGTACTGAGAGATGGAATAATCGGTGAGTGTAGCATAAGATGACACTCGTCCACCGATCGATGAGAAGGGGATAGCAGCGATCGAGGTATTTCTTCACCGCCGGAGAGCTCCGATGTCTGGATAAAACAGTAAGTATAACACCCACTTCGCCCAAAGCTATCACTGCAGCTTCCATTTGCTGGGGGGATGCGAAAATGCTGATTTCTAGTGGGATGATGGAGGTATCCAGCATATGTAATCGGCCGGCCACAAAGTCAAGATCTTCTTGGGCTATCATTTCTGCGATGTCGCTATCGTCGGTCAAAATCTCATCCCAATCCCTCAGCAGCTGTATTGCAAGGAGTGAACTGACGCGGAAAGCGAGACTGGGTTGGACATACCGATTCAACTTTCCGACGCCTCTCGCTGACATACTTCCCCTGAACGTTAGCCTGCGGAGTCATCCCGAACAGAGAAGCGGGGGTAGTTCTGCTCTGGCACGGGTTCGAAGGATTGTAGAATACCAGGTGGGCCGCGCGGTAAAGTATCTGAAGGAGCGGACGAGACGATGGAAGCAGCGAGCGATCAATAAGGTGCCCTCTTTCCACGCCGCTGGGCATCCTTTCTCTCCTTCCCACATAACACGGGCCGTGCGGTAGGCCAAAAGCTCATCTCGGCGAAGGCTCGGAGGTTTGCAGCCAATAGAACAGCACGAATCGAGAAAGCGAGCCAATTGACTGGAAGGGAGAGCGACTTCCACCATTCTTTCTGCCTATCTTCTGGACCGTCGTTGCAACCATTCAAGAATTTGCTTGGACTCGAGGCTGGGGAGGGAAGATCGAGTTCGGTGGCTCATTCGTTGGAATCCGGCGTATCTTGCATCTGGCCTCTCGACGAGTTGGCCTCATTTCAAAACTACCGGATGGTCGCAGCGAGAGATGGAGGGAATTGGAGAAGGAACGCAGGGTGAGGAAGGTTCTGAAGGTGTGAGTGGTGGAGACTGTTCTTTGACCTGAGGATATACTTCGCCTACGAACTGGAGGATTTCTGGGCCGCATGTCGGGGCATAGATCCACCGGACTTCATGCTCAAAGTTTTCCTGCAATGAGAGGAGGCGTGCTTGCGCGCAGTCTACGATGTGCTGAAGGATGGCGGTCGGCAAAACTAGGGTGCCGCCGAAGTTCTTGAAGTGCCCCCAGCCGTACTCTTCAATCGTCTTGCTTTCGCGCCAATTGTCAAGCTTTTCGTAAAGCTAGTCCTTCAATGCATCCCTATCGCACATTTTCCAGGGTTTTCAGGGGACGCGAAGGAGGGTGTCGTTGGTCGTGAGTGACAAGACGCGACAACGACGCGAACGTTGGGAAGGGAATTGATGGCGCGTGGATAGCGGGTTTCTGAACCGTCCTTGACGCTACTGCCACCCAACCTCTCGCTCTCGTATCAAGCTGACATTGTTGTAGGTCCACATATTCCTCTCGCTGCCTATTTCTGAGGATAGTCGAGGCTGGAGTCGTTGAGGACGCCGTTGTTGTCGCCTGTAATCCGCCTTGGGCGAGATGGTCGAAAGAGGCCGGCTGAGTAGCTGGTGGTGGCGGCTGTCGAAGAGAAGTCGGACGCCAATGTGCTTGCTTCTCTGCGCCATTCGGCGACGGCCGAGCCACAGGTATCGCCCAACAAGTACAACTTGCGCACATATCTACGGGAGACTTCGAAGGAACAGAGAAAAGTATGTCCGTGAAACACAGTGCAAAGGTTTTGCATTGATTGGATAGATACAATAACGGCGGGGTAAAAGTGGTGGAAGGAGAAAAGGAAGGGTGGATTACGGGCTGCTATGGGTCGCTACGAGTAGTTGGAAGTGTCCAAGTTTTCGTAGCCAGGCTAAGAGTTTCTCTGAGCGGCTATGGGTGGTTGGATCTGCCCACGCTCCGGCTGGGACGGTCCAGGAGTCGCAATGTAGTTCTCGCGTGGCACCAGTCTCCGCATCCTGTTGGGCTCAGCCGGCATTGGGGGTTCCACGTCCGCTATTGCACTGAGGATTCGGCGTTGGTCTTGCTGAAGTCGATGCGAGACAGAACAGCAGCAGTTACTCAGGTGTTCATCAAGTGCATGATGTGCATCTGTCATGCAAGCGCCAGGCACTCAAAGGCGTACCTCAACCAGGTATCAAAGTGAGGCCTTGCGATATTTAGATTCTTGAAGGAAGCATATGGGGCATGATATTGACAGATAATAAAGGAAGGAGCGACGTGGGGACACAGAAGACAACAAAACCTGAGGACGAGGGATTCGATAATTACGATGGAGTACATATTGGCAAGGCACAGGAGTCGAGTACGAGGAGTCTTGAGCAGAAAAAGCGGAATCCTACAGATAAAAACATATCAGAATCAGATGCATCAGCATGGCAGACTGGCCGATCGAAGGGGAGTGGAATGAAAGAGGAATACTTGCCGGGTCATCAGTCGGATACTTCTTCAACTACAAATTGGATGAATAACCCATATTGGAGCCTCAGGATGAGATGATTACGCACATCTTGATGCTTCTCGACGTGCAGCGGCTGTCTAAATATGGCATAACAAGCGTCGTAAAATGGGTGTTTAGCCTATGCTTGAATACCAAGGCAATTGTGTCATACCCACTGTCAAAGGTACGTGAATTAGTGAGCTTGCCCGATTCAGATGGAGCGACGACGTACTGCCTGGAGAGGAGGGCAGTGGAACGGTTAGCGGGGATCTTGCATGATTCAAAAGGAGCGATGCCATACTTCCTGACGAACAGGGTAGTGAAATAGTCAGCGAGGAGCTTGTGCAATTGAGAAGGACCAACAACGTACAGGCTGGAGAGCAGAGCAATGAAGTGGTCAGCGGGGGTCTTGCACAATTCAGAAGGAATGACGACATACGGGCTAGAGAGCAGGGCGGAAGAACGGTCAGTGGGGATCTTACACGATTCGAGAAGGGTGACGACGTACGGCCTAGAGAGCAAGGCAATTAAAC
>JANDKE010000537.1:0-23554 GCA_027627275.1 Coprinellus aureogranulatus | reverse complement strand
GACAACGCGCTTTTGGCATAGTCGTTCTATTGTGAGTAGACTTACCCTGCGGTCTTCGGTTTTACTGGTGTGCCAAGCGAATAATTTCGCTTTGATGAAGATAAGGGTACCAGGACGTAGTCTGTCGTAAATCTCCCAGGGTGCGACGAGTTTGCCCTCGGTGTCAACGATGTCGTGCTGGACGAGCTTGGATCTCTTGAAGTCGAAGATGTCTCCTCCGAAATCAGGCAGGAGACGAGGATCGTAGTACGCTCCGAGTTGCACCGTCGGAGTGCTGCTTGCTGCAGTCGCTGAATGCACTGTATTAGTTTTCTTCATCGTGGAGCAAATGAGCATGCTAACTTACGTTCGTCGCTTTCCGAAGCTGTCTGACTAGAATCGCTCGTCGAGTCAGCCATGACTTCGTCGACTGGTCCAGGCAAAGTGTCATTGCCCGGTTCCGGTTCCAGGTCTTCGAACTGGATCTCATCGTCCTCTTCCTTCTGGGAGTCCTTGGTCGGGGGGACCTATCTTCTACGTGAGTGTTCATCACATCAGTCGTGCGTTTACTACTCACCTTGTAGGTTGGATTCAGGTATATCCTGATATACGGATCGCCGTTCTCGTCCACAGGTTCATCTGGGATGAAGGGATTCCATTTGTCCTTGTGAAAGACGTCAGCTTTGGTTTTCGAGCAGGTAGACGATGGCTTACCGAGCCACGTGGATAATTCGCGTCCTTTAGATCCTTGCGTACGATGTGCTGAAACATCAGTCGCTGGTTCGCGAACGCCTTCTTGAGCTTCTCGGACGCGTTCGGTGGGCAGCCCAGCAGGATGAGATGCCGGATCGTGGTACCGTCGACGATTCGGTTCTGCTTGGACGTTAGTGCAAGGAGTTGGGGATAGGCTGAGAACTCACCTGTCCGCCCCTCCCGATGAGCCATTGGCCCGACGCTTTCAGCATTGAGCCCTGGGCATTGCTGAGGGTGGTTCCCCAGACATTGATGTTGAAGGGGTCCCCACCGTTGGTCACAAAGTCTTGTCGACCAACGTTCTGCCCAGGACGAGGTGCTGTGTAGAGGGAAACGAAGTCGCGACCGTACTTGACGTACTTGTCACCGTACGAGAACGTCGTCTTCTTGTACTTCTCAGTATCGAGCAAACGTTCGATATATTCGACGCCGGTCTCCGCATCTTTGACGGCCTTCTTGGCGTCGGCCTTCTTGGTGTCGGACTTCTTGGGTGCCATGTAAGGGGAACGACGAGAGCGAGGGATGTTTGAGTAGAGGAGTGTGTAAGATGTGGGTTGGCCAGTTCGTCGCAGGGGAGAGCCGTTTTATAGAGGATGGTGAGAAGGTCGTCGAACATGATGGAAAGGCCTCTCCGTCAAGAGATTGCGTAATGCGCAAAGCGTATCGCTAGCCCGGTACGCCGCTCTCTGGGATGTGGGATTGGGGTTCGGGTGCTGAGGTGCATGTTCCGACTCACATCCCCTCATCCTTGGCGCTCTGTTTGCGTCGCTTTTTGCGTTTGCGTGCAGGAGTCTGGCATGTTTCTTCTTCCAAGTCATCGTTTCTACGCTTCCTTTTAGATTGCTTCTCGGTCAACCTGTGTTGAGTCGTCGTTTTCTGTGGGGGTATGGGTGCAGGTGCGGTTTTTCGGGCGCCTACGCATTGATTTTGCGCTTGGTAAAGGTCCCGCATGACCGCATCTTCCCGTTCGCCGGGTTGCACATCTGTCCGTTGTTCCTGCATGTCGTCATTTTCACAGTCTGTTAGCTCGTGAAAAACGGTTTCCGCAGGCGTATGGGACAGGCTATTGGGCGCTTGTTTCTCAAGACCGTAGTCTTCGGCCTCCGAGAGTTCGTGGAAGTCAATGTCTTCCTGGCTTCGTTCATTGACAGGATCTGTCACTGCTTCTGCGCCGTCACCTCCAGCATACTTACGCAATTCTGATTTTGCCTCTCGCCTTTCGTTTTCATCACCGTGCCTGACGACGGTCTTCAATCGTACGATTTCCAGTCTCCGCATCTCATTCCTCGTGTCCTGTGAAAGTCTTCGTTGGATTTTGTCCATTTGGAAGGGTCTCAGGATCATCAGGCCATCTAATGACTTCACTCGGGACACCATGACATATGGCGCTTCGGAACCCCGGCAACTTTCGAGGTCGACGATCGCCTTTTCCAAAGTTTGACCTTGCGATTTGTGCGCTGTGATTGCGAAGGCTGGTAGCAAGGGTAGCTGACTGCGTTGGATCTTGCATTTTTTGCCAGAAAATGGGTGCGTAAAGCTGAGTTCCACTGTATCTTGGAGGACAACCGCCTCATTCTCGCCTAGGTCTGGCAGTCTCTCGCATGTGATGGAAGGGCTTTCGATTACGCATGACGTCGCATGGCGCTTACCTTCAGGGTCAGTGAAGTATCGGATCTTCTTCAGCTTTCCTATGCACCCATTGACGACCCCTCCTTCGACATCATAGTTCTGTGATATGATAACTGGCATTCCGATAACGAGAGGTATGCGCCCGAGTCGTTGCTCTGTGTGACTCGTGCCAACAGAAGTTTCTAGAAAGTTCTTCAAATCTGGGTCTGTGATTTCGCGACCGTGGTGAGTGTCTGATGTGTAGTACCAGTGAAGCGGTTGACCTGTTCTACGCGAGAATGCAACGGCAGCCTTTTCGTTTATCGCATCCTTGTTAGATTGTCAGACACAATGATGGGCGCATCAGCCCAGTCCTTCACGTTGGGGCGAACATTTTCAATGAGCCTTGTGTTTAGGAGTTCATAGTCGCTTGATGTGCACCTTCCTTCACGCAGACGCGCAAGCATATCAGTAAATTGTTTTGCATTTTCAGAACCTGCTTGTCTGACAACCTGTTTGAGGATGACGACAGTGTCAACAGAGTTCCAGAGCAATTTCCCAGCAATATTTTCTTGGCCTCGGGCGTTCGTCGGTCGAAGTTCGCGCGCATTCATCCGTACGGTTAATCGTGTTTGGCCTACGGGTGGGAGCTGGGCAAAATCTCCTGCGAAGATGACGTTAACTCCTCCGAATGGTGCGTCGTTTCCTTTCGCATAAGTCAATGCTTCACTTATTTTGTACAGGAGACCGCAGCCTATCATCGAAACTTCGTCGATGAAGAGGTAGTCAACTCCGGACCAAAGCGCCATCAAGTCTTGCTTAGCTTTGTTGGACATCGCACCACCCTTCCTCTGGTTCAGGCATAGAGCAGAATGTATGGTCATTCCTGCAATATTCTTGGCAGCTACACCAGTGTAGGATGCAAGACGGAATCGACGTGATTGCTCAGTTTCTTTGAAGAACGCGGTGAGAGCCTGAATGACTCGTGATTTTCCTGTACCTCCGGCACCGCCTAGGTACATCTTGAGTTGTGGGTTCTTATGATCTAATGTGTGTTCCGCTATGATTCGGAACGCTCTAGCTTGCTCTTTGTTGAGGGTGAATTCATTTGATATCCTATCAATGGTTTCTGCATTTGCGAGTTGCGAGGCAGCGGGCATATCTTGCCGGATACTGGGCTGAAGAGAGGGTCTATTTGGCCCACCTAACAAAGCTTCTCTAAATTCTGAACCATCATTACTCTGTGTTGCACAGGCTGGGCCGTCGTCGATGGCGCAGGCGTAACATTGTTTATATCTGTATGGCACGAGCGCTTAAGCGCCGAGATGCGCCTGTTGTCGTAGGTCTGTCTCCAAGTATCTTCTAGTATTAGGAAGTCAGGAGTCACTTCCTGTACGTTCTCTAGATTCGCTGGCTGGCTAGTTTCTGTGTTGACCTGATTCATTCCAAGTGAGAGTTCTTGAAAGAGGTTCAGTTCGTCAAGATAGGCCATGCATGCCCCTAGATTTTGTCTCTGCTTTATGGCTGTTGGAGACTCTGACATCGTAATTGATTGAATATGCTCTAGCATCTCGTCTATGTCATTTGGCCCGAAGTCGTCGTTACTTGTTTCCTTTGTGGAAGATCTCGCAGATCTTCGAGCCTGCCTAATGCGTCTCATTCGCTCAAAGTGATCTGAGCCGCTGTCTTTGCATTCATGAAGGATTTGCATATTTCGCATGATCCTTTTATATCGATCTTCGCAAGCATCTTGGAATTGTTGAAATGCTTCGCTCCACTTTTCGCCTGGGCTTCGAAGGTCCTCTGCGTGTCGCCATGGTTTGAAGAAAATTAGCATTAGCCTACAGTAGCGTTCATAGATATTTGGACGGTCACGTCTAGGCAATGGTGGACCTATTGGTACCACGATGTGCGCATCTGACTCGCGTCTGACTCTGATTCGGGAAAAGCTATATTCGGGATGATTCGGTAGGAACTGATACCGAGGCATAGGTTTCCGCCCTGGACGGTGCGTACTACTATTTGGTTGAGAATTTGAAGAGTGTACAAACAATCCAGTGGAATCACTGCCATCCTCATCGGCACTGTCAGTCACGGTGACGCTGCTGTGCGAATCTTCCTTACGCTTTACCTTCTCCTTGTACACTAATCTAAAGTAATCCCATAGGTTCATTCCACTAAGTTCCTCCGGACGCAGTTGGTAGTCTGTGACTTGTTGCGCTTTTGCAATAAGTTGGCCTGTGTCAGCGTCTCTGAATACTGTGATCTCTTCAGATGCATAAACTCTATCAGTGTCATCTATTTCGGATTCGCTGTCACAATCCTCGCTATCTGAGTCCTTGGACACTGCTATTGAGAATGCCTCTTTTGCAGACGGCACAGAGGAACATGTTTGTGCCGGTTGGACTTCACTTTCGGTATCTTTGAGGTGAACAGCATCATCATAACACTCTGGCGATGGCTGCTCTTCGTTTATGAAATGCTCAAATAATGTCCAAAATAGCTTTTTGTACTGATCACTTGTATAGTGATCTCCGTAGTCCATGAGGTAAGATGCGACTTGCTGGGCTGATAGCTCCTGATGCGAAAGCATACTATAAGCACACTTTTGAAGGAGGCGCTTAGCCCGTACAGTTATATCATCATCGTGGGGATCATAATCACCCAGTTTCCGTACAGCGAGTTCTAATGCTGCATAAGCGACATGAGTTTTGAGTTGGCTCTTAGTGATGTAGTTGGTTATGTAGTAGATAACTGCCTTTGCGTCCTCACCCGATCCAACAAACTTTATGTCCATATTGCACCTCATTGCCTCAAGAATGGTTTCGTTGAAGTTGTTGACAAGACCATCAAGACACCTCAAGCACAGACTGCCTGTCTCTTCGTCGAAAGTTGTTTCCAATCTCGTGTTTGCAGCATCGAGGTTGAATCTACATTCTCGTGCCTCTCCAGGCTTACAATACTTGTAGCATGTGTGCGAGTGTGTGTGAACTTGACATCGTTTGACCAGGTTATGCATGTCTTTCTGCCTGCGGTCACGGTTGTAATCATCTTCCGGGCCAGAACTTGCCCCGCCCGATCCAGCATTCTCCACATGCACTGATCGGACAGAGCAAGGGTCATGCATACAAGACGGCACACTGATGTGGTTTCCAGGATCAGGAGGAATTGAGTTATTGATCGTATCGTTGAGGAATGCAATTAGTCTCTCTTTGAACTCATGATCATGGTCATTCATTATACGATCTCGGATTTCTACAGGATCGTGTGCGCCCTCTAGCCAAATTAACATGTGACAATGCAATGTTCCACGTCCTTGCGCTTCGACACAGCCATAGTACCCTTTCACTACGCCCAATATTCCTGGATTCAGGGACACCTGTTTCGGATCGTACTGAAGAATGGAAGAAAAGAATGCGTTCAGATATATATGAAAGAACTTTGCTGCAACAAATGGGTTTCGAGCTACGAGCATTGCCTGATCCCAGTATTTCGGCACCTGCTCCGGCAACAGATTGTCGACATCTATCTCAGCGCCAGCAAGAAATTTCACAACAGGATTATAGACGTCAGCAGGGTTAATGGTTATATAGAAACTCGGTAAACCCTTTTCCATGATCATGCCTCGGATCTCATTTCTCATTGCGGTACGGGACGCACATGATCCTGGGACATGGGACGAGATTGCTCTGACTTCATTCATGAGCTTGTAGACCTTCCTTTCTTCGCTATTTCTTGGAACGAATTGTTTCCCTTCAGAGACTGCTTCGACTACAGCATTGATAGTCTCGGGCGATACAGTGGCGAAGCTTTGTGCAATCGATGAGTGATGAGACCGCTTCATTTTGAGACTAGTATGCAACAAAGCTGTACGCCGCTGTAGCATATTGAAGGCGGTGAACAGGAATGATCGATGCTCCTGAAAACGGCGATCTGCAAGGCTAAACAAATGCTTTAGATGCGCCTTGAATGATATACCTGGACGCCTATTGATATCCTCCAAGCCGCCGCAGCCATAGGGGAACAGGGTCGGATAGATCAATGGAAACAAAGCTGGATTGTTGAATTCATTGACAGGCTTAGCATCGTGTGGTATCTCAAGGTAAGCACCACCCTTTTTAATATGACGAGACGCTGCAGCTCTGAGTTCCTCCGGTTTGGCATTGCCATCGACGTCTGCAATTACAATATTCTGAAAAGGTATGTCCAACTGATTTTCTGAATTGGGGTCATGTCCAAACGATGGGATATCTTGCGCTTCGTCGTATCGTGATGTCAAGGCGTCCAGGTTACTCGCGCTCTGGATGTGTTCGATGTGAATGGGCAAAATGTCGTTCTGAGGGAGCTGGTCAAGGTTGGTTTGGTCAATTGTGACGTCTCGATATAGTGGATTGTGCGCCTTTAACCAATTGAGAGCGGCACGAATCTTCTCCCGACGAACAACTAGGGGCTTAGCTTTTTCTCTGAGCCATTCACGTGTTGGAGGGTTTGATCCAATGAAAAGTACGCAGATTGGAGTAATAATATCATCAACTGAAGGGGGCAAAACTTGTGCGATGGAGGATGGCTGTTGAGGATATACAATAACGTGCCCGTGGAAGCCCCGCTGCGCAATTTCGGATGGTAAGCCTTCTTTGAGCTGCAGGATCCAAGCCTTGGCGCGGCACCGGGCAACGATGGCTTCCTCAATGAAAGTTAGATCTCTGAGTTCCTGTGGAATAGGACCGAGATAATTCCTATTCACGATGGCTAGACGTGGCACCTTGTTACGTCTCAAAGCAGACGCACAAGTTCTGCAGCAGAGCAAAGTCAAAGCACCACTCTCGGGGCTGATTGTGACGCCTGCAGGATCAACTAATGCACCAGCTAGTGGACCGTCATTGTAAGGCAATGGTGGACATGGATACAGTGGATCAAACCAAGGCTGAGGAGGCTTGAGCAAAGAAACATCGATGCGCGATACATCGAGATCAGACCTGTCGCGGCAGTACGAAGCTTCAGCACAGACGGCGCAAACGAATGTGGACAACGCATTGCTTGAGGTTTCGGCATTGAATAAATCTATGATCTTTCGTTTGAGATCGGGAGATGCAATCTGGGGCCACGAACGGCGTAATTCTCTACGCTGAGCGTCTAATTCGGAGTCACTTACGAAGGTAGATCGGGAACACGAACTTGAAAGTGAACGCTTCCCTTTCTTTAGTTGAGAGATGTAGTTTCGCAGTATCTTTCGGAGCTCTCTGAGATTGTCAGTGGAAGAATAGGGTAGACCTAGAGAATGTAGAATTCGCCTCAAAGGACGAAGACGGGCATGCTTCAACAGAGACTGAAGCAGACCGATGCGGAAATCGGAAAAAATGAGGGAAGTATGGTGGCCTTCATCGACATCACCCGGGTTATGCATACCAAAAGCAGCACAGCCTGAAAACTGAGGAGAAGTTAAGCAGCGTCCTTCTGCAAGGTGACGGGCAATAGATGACCGTAGCACCTCGGACGTTGGGCGTGACTCAAACTGGTCGAGTCCGTGGTCTGAGGCGATTGCGATCAGAGAAGAAAGATTGGCATTCTCTAACTTGTTCACTACATCAATGATATCGGTAGACGATGGAGATGCAGGTCGAGTGGGAGGGTGTAGAGAGGGGGTCTGGGTGTGCGTGGGACAGATATTGGACGGATGTAGAGCAGGAGCCTGAGAGGATGAAGCCTGTGGAGATGTAGGTAAGGTGGACGCGTGGTTGTCGCTGTCGCCGCATACAGCGGTTGACCGCGACGAGGATAGAGATGACGCAATGTCTGCAAGGAAGTAAGTGATCTATACAACACGTTAGAGAACCTATATCTACTTACTTGACGCCGATCGAGGTACCGGGATTTGGAAGGTGCCGCCTGAGAGCAAACGGACATGTTGACCTGGGATAGCAGTAAGAGCGAAGGCGTACCAATTGCGACCCAGAATAAAGTCAATGTCTCCTATATCCTCCTTGACAAACGAGAGCTCGCAGGTGAAAGAGCCGCAAGTCGTTCCAACGGAAACAAATAGTGGGATTGTACCTCCTCGGCGCCGTAAGGAATGTCTGCGAGCGAATGAGGTGGAGATCGCAGAGTCGCAGCGATCGAGGTCGATTGCAGCCAATGTTTCAGAGCCGTTCGCCGACACAAGAAGACGAAACATAGGAAGCAGGTAGAGGAGAAGAGAGAGAGTCAGAGATAAGAGCTGATAAGAGGAGCGTCGGTGGAATGTACGAGAAATGTTTGTTTCAAAGTCCGATTTAAACTCATACGACACAGCCACTCCAATCTAAAGGGAGAGTCTTTGAATTTCGCGCGTCATAGAAACCCACTACCAAAGGTAGCGGGAATCAAGCTCTTTTCGCTGTTGGACTGCTGCGGCGCTGCAAGACGCATATCGCGTAAGATCATCGATGCCCTTCGCCCACCTAAGTAGCCTTTGAGCTGAAATCAAGCTGGCATCATCTCAGCGGTCTTATCCCCCTGATACCTACTCACAACAGCCGACTCCTTTGCATCTCTCAGCAGGCAGCTACGCTCTCGAAGCTTGAGCGACAACAAATGATGGTCTCTTGGTTACACCGGCCACTTGTCGTTCTCGCTCTCCTGACCATGGTCTCACAGCGCTTTATCCGTCAATTAGCTTTTTGGTAAACCTAGGCGCTTGCTTCCATCGTATCTCAAGTCCGCAGACCTCTGTAATAGCTCCCCACAACAAAATCACCGACTTGACTATCTACGGGAAACATACCACGACTATTTACGTAGGACGAATTGGCATGTACATGTTCTATCTATTGCCCAGTTCTCCAAGCTCAAGCTTCTCGAGGTTCACCTCTACAACGACCCTGTATGTCTCTACCAGCAGCTTCTGCAGGTTCTCGTATCTCCTCGACAACCTCCCAGCCGGCTCGAGCAATAAACGCTTGTCCTGTACCCCCGCTGTTCGTCGGGGAAGCAGAGCCAGAATTCCTCCCGAACTCCGTTTCTGGCTGTGTGGGGGAGCTATCTTGCAACGGCACCCGGCATACAGCTTGCTGAGCAAGCTGGAGCAGAGCCTCGACGTGGGCTGCGCTACTCGTGAAGTGACGCCTTCCATCTTCGTCCCGGTTGGCTTGCTGTAGGCGGACACGAATTGCATCCAGCACATCCTGCACCGTCAGATGGTCCTGCGTTGGAGACTTCGAAACAACGATGCTACCCCCGATGCCGGGGATGTGTATTGTCAGTTCGCCAATGCGCGGTGTTGTTGCTGGTTGGCGGTTCAACCGCATGCTCCCTGTGCGCTGAAAGGACTCTATATGTTAGAACGAGGACCGCACGGTTGGTAGAATGGTGCTGTACATCACAAGTCCTCCCAAAGCTGTTGGCGCCCGGGAATTTGATAATCCTAATACTGAGCATGAAGGACGTGAATTGGTCACGCCAAATGAGGCAGCGGAAATTGTGTGAATGAATCAACCCTCCACGTTAGTCGTAAGATCATCTCAGGTGGGAGGGCACTTACCGTACGGTATTCTCAGTAGAACTCCTCCTGCGCATACCTTCCTTATGCCCCGAGATTTGGGATGAGTGTTTGCTCTCGCGCACCCTTAGGAAATGGGCGCCATTACAGCTCTCCATGTCTGGATGGTCGTTAGCGATACCGTACAGCTGCAGTGAGCGGCAATGGCTTACCCAACATCGTTGCCGTATGGCATGTATCAAACACCTCCTGGAATATTTAAATGTCAGCCTAGTGATCACCTCGTTGATTGAGAGAGGTTGTACAGCGAGCCGTGTTTCGTCCGGTATTCGAACAACCTTCCCCCTTTTAAGGACACTGTCCTGCCTTCTCCGATAATCGAACGCGATCATGACTAGGAAGTCGGGGTAAGGACGCGCCAAGCGGTGAGAGAGTTCGCGTACATTCATCCATGCCATCTGCTCCCTCTATGTACTCCGTATCTTCCTGCGTAGAATGACCAGCAACTGGGGAGCAATCAGGAAGCTGACACGCAGCAAAGATAGAACCAGGACTTACAGAAGAATACTAACGACGTCGATGTGTCCTCTCGTTGGGCGTTAGCGACGAAGTCGTCCAGCTGCTTCGACTGATATATGGGTGAGTAGAATGAGAGTCAATCAAACGTACTAGGACGCTACGAGGCACGCACAATATTCTCTTTTGTGGGAATGTTGCATAAGTCCTCCTGGTCAACGGGAACTTGAAGGTTGTTATGCTGGGCGTCATAACGATGAGGCTCTATGGTAAGGTCACAATCAGAGTACGGATAACGCCGGCGCTGACACGGCTCACCTTTCAGACTTCGCATCGTAGCCCTCGGTTTGGCCATCGAATGGGAAGGTGGCACCTTCCGAATCTCTAGAGGCATGTAATTTATTCCAATGAGGAGAGCCCCTAGCCGCCTGTTAGGCTCTAAGGGCGGCAACAGTGCGACAGAGGAGCTGGCTTGCGGTTGTTCCTTCTCTATTGGAGGTGCGGGAACCGGGATTAGCGGAGGTATGTCAATCTTTTGAGTAGCACGTTGAGCACGGTGCAAGTCCGTTGGCTGGGTTGTAGTGGGCAGGACCTGTTTATGGGCAGGGTCCACTCCTGCGATTGCCCGAAATCCCTCCTGCAATGACGGAGCACTCGATGATGTAGTCGCCACTACGATGGAGTGTAAATCCGCGGACAGGTCCAGGGCGGCATCGGATTCATCAGAGGAGACAGCATTGGTGTCTATACCTTTCGAGGACAACAATGAAACACCTACTTATCCAGTTAGACCTCTAGCACTCCGATATCAAGGTTAACGCGTTAACGCACCATGCTGAATCTCAATATCATGTTCGTCAAGAATAGCTTCTAAAAGATCGTCAGAATTGTCTAGAAAAATAGATCGGTGAGCCTGAGTTAGATGTCAAGGATTCGGTAGTCTGAAGACGCCAGATACCTAAGTTTGCCAAGGTGAACTGCCACTGGTCATCATGGCAGAGGGCGAAATCCGCTCCAGTCTAGAGCGAATGCGTTTCAGAGACGGATGCGGCAGATTGTCAAGGAATGAAACTGACCGTATTAAGAAGGTATTTGTTGATTGCATCGGATGGATGACAACACTGAACAATGCATTCAGGCCCGAGGCTAGAATTGGCACAGAAAAATGCGAACTCACATCCTGTTGGTTAAGCGGGAAAGACTGCACGGTCACTTTCTGGTCGAATGCAGGTCTGCCGAGGCCCATGGAACGGCTCCGCCTGCCCTCATTTACCGGATCCCCACCATGCGATTGGCTGGTGTTGTTGCCATATGAGGAGGCCATGTGCGATCCAGAGGCAGATCCTGAGCTAGACGGACCGGCGCCTTCCCTTTGTGCCGACCCTCCCCCTGCGTGTCCTCCATGAGGTGCTCGACCTCCACTGAACTTGGAATGGTCAGGACCGAAAAACCCTCTATCCGATGAGGTACCCGGTGATGAAGACGGTCCGCTCTCCATTCGACTGCGGAATCCCGCTGAGAAATCTAGTTTGAATCCACGGACAAATAGGGTTTGATCTCTCCGGTTGCTCGACCCGACTCGACCTTCAGAGCATCTCCAGGTGCGAACCCAATCGTAGCTGGGCATTGCGTCACCGTCTCCTGTCAAATTTCTAAGAGTCATACGTTGGCCAGAGCCCACATTTTCTCTGAAAGCGGCGAGTGCCCAGCTATCAGCGTTGGTCACGCTAGTTATGGCGTAGATGGGTCCAACGTTGGGGCTGTTGGCATGCTCGAAGATGAGTTCTGGATGTTGCGCTATCCATGTGCGCAGTTCGCGATAGTCTTCGAGTTCTTGCACCTCAGCTGCTGATGTCGCGGCCAAAAGGGCCCCACTGGTTGACTCGCAGCTCGAATAGAACTCAAACGACATGATTTTCCTAATGCCCGCATCAGAGGAATCTTGGTAGATGAGTTGCATAGAAAGCGGAAACACACCTTGTGTCAGATTCATCGTAGACCGTTTCGGATGATGCACCTTCGGCGATCCTGCTGCCTCTCCGAAGACTAGGATCTTCACGAGGCGCTGAAATTGTTTTGTTCGGTAGACGGAGAGATACCCCACCTAGACGCTTGAAAGTGCGTTGCAGCCCTTCCTCATCATCCCAGATATTGAAGAATTTGTTGAATCGTCCGTCGGGAAGGACTTCCCCAAAGTCTCCCACTTTCAATGACTCCGGTTGCCACATTGCGAAGCCTTTCCCCGTTTTCCACATCTCCCAGACGTACGTCTGCGAAGTGGTTAGGGGTACACGCGCGGTCGTGAGTTTCGTCTTGGGCGTCGCAAGGAGGCTCCGATAGTCCAGGAAGCCATCAAGGAAATCCTCTTGGGAGCTGTACGGCGAGGAGGAACAACTCACGTCGGGTGTGAGAGGTGGGGTTTCAGCGTCGTCCGAGGCATACTGTGCAACTTCGGCACCAGTCGCCATTTCCTCTGTAGGTGGTATCTTATCGCGGCGAGGTGACAGAAACCCTAAGAGTCGCTTAACCCCCGTCTTACCAGTGGACACCTTGTTTGCTTTGTTCCTGTCCGGAGAAAACGCTAAAGCCCGCTGGATGGGCGCTGGCTCCTTCTTCGGATCTGCTTCTTGCGATGCTACCCGGAGGTATCCTTCGTCGGCGGGGCTCACTCCCGGCCCTGTGGCTTCAACATGAACGTTGACAATGGGGCTGAAAGTGGGAATGAACGTGGGGCTGATGACGTCCCCTGCAGCTGCATTGAAGGTTGCTTCCTGGAAGGTCGGATTGGTGGATCCAGCGAAAACATTTGCTGCTGGGTGAGGAGACTGCCACGGGCGCGACATTGGGGTTGGAAGGAGGGGAAGGGAAAAGCAAGATATCAACAGGTAGGGGTGTGTAAGGTGATGTCAAGGGGAAACAGATTGCAAACCCTGTATTGGTTATATATGTGCTTAACAGCTATGATGATTCTTCCGCATTTGCCTCGTGAAAGATAATTTGCTGTAAAACCTGTGCTTCTCAGGCGAGGATATGTAATTGGCAACACGGGCGGTGAAGTTATGTAAATCATCACCAGCTGTCATCGCATGACCCCGCCTCCTGGAACGTGGACTACGGCGCTTGGATACGATGGGCCCGTGATACATAGCTTGCGGTGCAATCCCGTGCTATATAACCCCCTGGAATAGGATTGTGAGCGAGTTTCAGCGCTGTTTTCGGCTGTCCAGAGTAGTTCTAGGGTCCGTATTGCGACTTGCAAGATGGCGGAAAGAAAGAAGAGTTCGGCTTGGGTCACATATTCGCGTTGACGACAAAGCGCTGAGGGTGATTCTGCCAAAGTATGAGATGGTATGTTGTCAAAGTCCGAGTCTGGGCGTCTGGAGGACCGAGCGTGGCTGTGCCAGCACCTTCCAACTTCAACAAGTGTCAACACCTGGTCTTGAATAGCCTCCTGAGCACGCAGCAGAACATCCAATTGTCGAACTCTTCGTTATCCCCAGCCAGTGTCTCCTTCCAGACTCTTCAAAGCAACGTGCGTGTCCTCTGTGCTATATTTCCCCTCCTCTCTGATCAGGAGTTGCTGAACCCGCAGGTTGACCTCCCGGTTTGCTGCCGAATGGCCGCTGAAAACTCGAGGTGCACTGTCAATGACCTTCCGAGGGAGATTCTGCTCGAAATTTTTGCACAGTACACTTCTGTCAGATGCCTACCAAAGAAGATCGATGACGATACGGAATGGAGGAGGGTCGGCATACGCCGGTCGAGCCCGTTCGACGCGTATCGACGCGTCCGAGGGCTCGTTCGGACGTNNAANAACANGTANATACNATNTACNACGAATAGACACNNTNNCNGGNCGCCTAAACGCGNGAAAAGCGGCGAAAANAGNCCGAAAATCGACGAAAATCGCNAAAATAATCGNNACANGGCCNNANAAGACCNGGTTTGGNNCNGNNANGNNTNNAAAAANGTANCNAGCATTACNGANNGTNAACGNAACGCCNTNTNNGNGCTTGGANCGAAGNAAANCGATNAAAANTCGGNTCAAAACAACNNAATCAATNNATNTGCAACCCAGGACAGGGGCATATCACTGCTNCTGCTGCCCTTGGGACAACNTTTCCAAGCTCAAANANANGNNANNNAAGNNANANATGTNNATTNNGTGTGCCCCTACAGGGCCTAATGTACAGGTNCAGGNCTANCTACAGNTGGGAAGTGGGGGAGNAGGGGGAGAANGGGNAGGGAGGNTNTCTATNCCCCACAGGAGGNCNGGAAATGACCGGNGACATCACTGTGAGAGCCCTCTCAGTCCCCGGCATCAAGGGACGGTCTGATCCCAAAAGTAAGGTGAGGCGAGGGGTCAAACGAACGTCCCCACCCAAATCGGGTAACAAACCGAACGGTCCCGTTGACNAAACGAACGGTCCCATCACCAAACGAACAGTCCCAGGCGTAATTTGGCTGCTGGGACCGTTCGCTGATGCCTGTGATGGTTTCCGGGAACCGATTTCGTGATCCCGGGACTTTTGGGTAGGTNCTCCTGCTGGTACCCAGGTTCTACACCTCGTACCAGGACCAAACATAGGTCAATTTGAACGATTTTAGATGCGTTTTAAACGCGCTGACGTACGCATTAGGCTCCCCCTATTTGCGAAGCCGTTAGAATNTATTTGGAGGTTCCAGNCCGAATTTANACCCCAGAGCTGGTACAACACAAAAGCATAGATAAATATATGATCAGTGCTTCAACTCGGTTGTTCAAAGGTGCAATGGCCTCTACACGGCAAGTATACTCNATTCTAACATCTTGTCTTACACNCCCGGAGAGCCTCGATGCCCAAAATCGCGTCCGAGCCTTGGCTGCGGGATGTTGACACCTATTGATCAAATCGTGATGCCTGTCACCCGGTCTCCAGGCCTTTTCGGACGTCACACAAATCACATCTATTATTTCCGAGACTGATCTACCCTGTCTACGAGATAATCGCGCCCTCGCGAGGCGATTTCGAGGCGGATAGGGACGAGCGGGAGGNCGTNCGCANGCGCNNANNNGCCNGCACGTGACCCGAACGGTCCCATGTCACAACCCGACGGTCCCCGTCACATCAGCGTGACGGGACCGTCCGGATCCCGGACTAAGTAGGGTTTACGGCGGTGAGACGAACGGTCCCGCCGAGGTCACGTGATCTCGGCACGCAAGGGCGTGACGGTCGCCTCGACGCCCTCGCACCCTCCCCCCGGGTCCGTTCGACGCGTATCGACGCGTCCGAGGGCTCGTTCGGACGTGTAAAAACAAGTAGATACGATGTACGACGAATAGACACGTTCTCTGGGCGCCTAAACGCGCGAAAAGCGGCGAAAACAGGCCGAAAATCGACGAAAAATCGCGAAAATAATCGTTACAAGGCCAGATAAGACCCGGTTTGGGGCTGAGAGGTTTTCAAAAAGGTACCTAGCATTACAGAGCGTCAACGCAACGCCATATCAGTGCTTGGACCGAAGAAAACCGATGAAAACTCGGTTCAAAAACAACAGAATCAATACATCTGCAACCCAGGACAGGGGCATATCACCACTGCTGCCCTTGGGACAACTTTTCCAAGCTCAAGATACGGAAATCAAGACAAATGACGGGACAGCTAATATAGATCTTTCTAGCACGATACCATTCGGTATATCTAATAATCTAACGCTCTCTCGTCTCAAGCCCTTGGTTCTAATCTGACGCCCCAAGGATACAAGCACAGGTGCCCTTGGCCTTCAAGTCTATGAGGTTCAACACCGTCGTATCCGCGATGTTAGTGAGCGCCTCTACAGTCAGGAAAGCTTGGTGCCCGCTGGGTACACCGTTAGCTTTGGATTCGCACCAGAGAAATGAATACAAAAGGGGCACTCACGTCATAAAGACATTGTAGAAGGAGAGGAGGCGGGCAAATGTATCGTCGTCGATAACCTTCGCACTCGAGTCGGCGAAGAAGTACGATGACTCCCTCTCGTAGACGTCCAGACCCACAGCCGCGATATGTCCTGACTTCAAGCCTCTGCAACAGTTCACGGTGAGTTATCGGGTTCCAGATCTGCTGAAAAACTAGACCACTCACCGAATAAGCGCGTAAGTATCAATCAACCCCCCTCTCGACGTATTAATCAACACAACTCCCTTCTTCATCTTCGGAATCGTCGCATCCGAAATAATATACTTCGTACTCTCCATCAACGGGCAATGCAAGCTGATGATATCACTCTCCTTCAACAACTCATCCAGCTCTCCTACGTACTTGATCCCATACTCCTCCGCCACCTTCTCATTCGGATACGGGTCGTACGCGATGACGTTCGCCTGAAAGCCCCTTGACAAAATCCTTCCTGTCAACAGACCGATTTTTCCGGTACCGATGATTCCGATGGTCTTGCCGTTGAGGTTGAACCCGAGGAGTCCGTCGAGGAGGAAGTTGCCTTCGCGGACGCGGTTGTATGCTTTGTGGTACTTGCGTACGACGGTCATTATCATGCCGACGCAGAATTCTGCTACGGCTTCGGGGGAGTATGAGGGGACTCTGGCGACCTTTATACCGAGGTTGTGAGCGGCTTTGAGGTCGACGTTGTTGAAGCCGGCGCAGCGGAGGGCGACGAAGCGCTGTAATCATCGGAGATCGAGCAAGCGAGGCAAGTCGAGGGAGGGTTAGATTGAGATGGTGTTAGACAAAGGGAGTAAACGTACGACTCCCAATGCATGTAGCTGCTCCAAGACAGCAGCATCGCATATATCGTTCACGAAGATACATATCCCCTCATGCCCCGAAGCCAACACAGTCGTCCGATGGTCGAGGAGAGCATCGATGAACGTGAATTCCAGC
The DNA here is from genome assembly GCA_027627275.1 of Coprinellus aureogranulatus. Lineage (NCBI taxonomy): Eukaryota > Fungi > Basidiomycota > Agaricomycetes > Agaricales > Psathyrellaceae > Coprinellus > Coprinellus aureogranulatus. The sequence goes on along the minus strand of JANDKE010000537.1, from coordinate 6,364 downwards.
GGACTCCCCGCCTTCTCGTTGGCTTCTTTCAGGGAATCTTGGTCATACTAGATAGATAGTAGTATCAAGGCCACCGTATAGCGGACGAACGGGGGATGGGAGGGAGAAGTGGGAGGGACATCGTGGTTAGCGATCAAACTCCAACGAAGGAGTCAACGCTGCGATACTCACCTTTCGCGTTCCAAACACTGCAATCTTCATAGGCGCACTCTGACTTGTCTCTTCTGACATCTTGCGGGAGTACGGTGAAATAAATGAGGTTAATGACGTTCTAAACCTCGATCGCAGCTGGCTTATATACCACTGCAACGGCGTTCAACGTGATAATGGCGAGAGAGGCAGTGGAAGTGCGTGTCAACCCGGGTTCAGAGTCGCTGGATTCGTAGGGTCTGAGGCTATTCAGGCCCTACGATCGTTCATACACCCTAAACAAGCGCCAAGACATATCATCGTCTACGCCGCTGTAATTGCGTGCCTCGAATGCTTCCGCAGTGGTTTGGTGCGAGGTCGATGGGGGCCAGACCCTCGACACAAGCGCCCTTGGCAGAAGATATAGCACTGGTGCCCAGGAGGACTGTCGCAAGGGAGAGCGTATGAAACGTTCATCGCATGTAGGCTGTCCTTGTGTCTCGTCGATAAGCGTTAATACTTGTGCTCTGGAGCGCTCGCCAGAACCAGCTCTCGGAGGAAGGCATGGGCTGAGCCTGTGAGTGGAAGTCGTAACAGTTCGTATTACACTAGGTCGTTTCTTGTAATGTACAGCATTGATTTCTACTACAGATTTAGTTGGTATAGTACATATTTGCGTGAGGAGTCCCGGGATATCCGTGTGTGCGAAACGAAACATGAACAATCCAAGAATACGAAGAGGGTATCTGGTAACCTACTAAGACACAGTCTACTTCCCTTTCCCCAACCTAGAAAGTTAGGTGTCATCTTTTTCCTCGAGAAGAGGGTAAGAAGACGGTATTTACTTCCTCAACAACTTGAAGAGGGTGTTGACGCCGTCCAAACCGAAGCCGTCAGCGGGGTAGCAGACGTACATCGGCTTGTGCTCGGAGTCGAACTTCCTCTGTATCGCAAGTCAGTTCACCGTTACGACAGAAGATGGACGACGATGAACTCACCCTAAATTCACCACGGTTGACCAACTTGGCGGAAGATGCGACCTTCTTGTACGTCTTGCTAAGCGCCTTCACCTTCCACCCACCGAGGTTATGCACAGGGTGGAGCTCAGGCGAAGCGCTAATACCAAACGTCACAACGACGCGGTTCTCGTCGTCGAGAGCACTATATTCAGGCTCCTCAATCGGCGGAGGGGTAGGAACTCTAGACAGGTCAGAGGCATCGTCCGACGAGACGATGCCCGACTCAGCATCTGAACTCGCTGGCTCGACGGTAGTGGAGCTGGGAGTGGGGGCAGCTGACCTTCCGTTAGGTGTGGACCCATTGGTTTTCGTACCATTGGTGGTGGGGAGACCGTTGATTGCCTTCGTCGGGCTCGTAGGCGCTGAAGGCTGTGGCGATCCGTTCTCGGCGTGCAGATCCTTGAGAGCGGTGTAGATGAGAGCTTCGGAAGTACCCTTCGGTGCCTTGGGGAAGGATACGGCGTTCTTGATTTGCCAGGTGTTGTGGTGGACGGGTGTGAGGATGAGGATACCAACGATATGGCCGTCTTGCCGCGCTACCCAGTAGCGTCTGTGTTCCTGGTCGAGCCATGGCTGGAGCGTTGTTGATGCGATCTGGATGCCGCTGCGGGATTTCTTCCAGTCCTCGATACCTTGCTCGACTGCCCTCTTGTCCGCATCCGACCATTGCTTGTCCTTCACCTCGGACACCACGACATGGTACTTCTCCGCGCGCATCAAGTTCTTCTTCAAGTCCTTGACGGCGTGTTGGCCAACCTCGCCCTTGTGTTCGGGTGAGGTGAGTTCGATGAGGTGAGCGGGGTCGACGTAGTCTTCGTAGATACAGGAGACGGTGCGCCAACCCATCTCTTCACCAAGAATACGCTCAAGCTGGGCGTCAACGCATGCGAAGACTGGGTGGAGGTGGTTCTCTTCGGCGAACTTGACGAATTCTTTCACGGTGGGAGCGAGAGCCGCAGGATGTGAGACGAGGGGGTTGCCCCATGCGAAGATCCACCCATCTATGTGGCGCCTCAACACTTTCCGTCAAGTCTCAATCAAGCGAGAGGCGTACCTGAAGTCATGTATCCTTGCACAGGCGGGAACTCCGACTCCGGGATAGGGATTGAAGGCCTCCAGATCTTGTACCGCTCAAACTCGAGCCAGGCTGTGGTGCTGGACGAGCCATACTTTGCGACGAGGTCGGCGATGGTCGACTTGTCAAAGTCGCCATTGAGGACAGAGGGAGTAATGGTAGACATTTCGCGTATGAAACTTGGACTTTTGGCGGTCTATTGAGGCCAAGACAAGCCTTATTTAAGGGGTAGGCCAGGATGACATCATCTGTGTGGCTCCGAGGGGAATCGGCACCTCAGTAAGAGGGAGTAGTGCAAGGAGGGAGAGGTCATAGGTCAGCAATGGCGTCAGCTGCACAGTCCTGACGAAGCTGGAGCCGGACCTTGTTTGGCCTTGTAGAGACCGGAGGATGAAGTCCCGCGGGCGTCAATCGCAAACGCCGACAAACGGCCTTCTTCCACTCCACGACACATCATGGCGACCTCTGCAAAGGCTGCATCCATTCCACCCAAGTGCTGCGCTTGGATGTCGGGCATGCTGGGAGGAATGTACTGTCCAGGTGATTTATGACTGCTACCGACAGCTGTGCAGCGGGAGAGCACCAAAAGGGAGACCGTCGCTTCGATTCAGGAAGGCTACAACCATCAGCGTGTACCATATGCTTGTCGACGGTGAATGTGAACGTGCTGGGCAAGCTTATAAACAACGAGTCTTGGAATGGATACTTCAAACGCTGTGCGTATTGTTTTCATTTCTATTTCTTCACAGGGAAGCCGTCCGTGAGCCTGCTTTTATAACCTCTGGCCCGAGAGATGCCTGTATCTCACACCCCACAGTCTTTAGCAGCATTCACCCTTCTGCCTCACGATGAGGCGTTTCACACTCTTTTCCCTCGTTGCGGCATTGACTGCCCACCAAGCCATTGCTGTCCCGACTCGATACATCACCCCCGCTGAACGAGGCTTGTTGGACTCCCCAGGCGTTCTGGACAACGTTCTGCTCTTCGACGCCCCCGCCTTCCCCGACCCTCAGAACTCCTCTAACACTATTGCCGAAGTGCAAGCCTACGTCTCGTTACGCACCCCAAATCTCAGCATCGCAACCGGACCTATCACAGCCTTGCTCTCAACCTTTGGCATTGAAGTGGGAAGTCAGTTGGCGACGCTGCAAGACCGTGTAAAGCTCCTCGCGTCTGTTGGACTTCCAGGCAAGAAGGTCCAGGTCACTGTTCCTGGGTGTTCGCAGAATGGAACTCTGCCCTCAACGTCAATCACAGACTTGGGGTTAGCCAGTGCCGGAGTATCGCTGGGAGCATGTGCGAGTGGCAGGGAGTTGGAGGCCACGGTCGTCCCTGGGGCTTTGGACAGCCGCAAAGTCACCGCGTCCATCTTCCCCTCGGCCAATTCGGGATTCGGCGTCATCTCAGGTGCATAATCACATCCTAGTGTCTTCCGGTTTCCGGCGAACGTGCTCATCTTGCTCGATTTTTCTAGACATTGACGATACGGTGAAGATATCAAATGTCTTGGACACCGGGGCTCTTCTCAAGAGCACGTTCTTGGAAGACCCGAAGCCCGTTTCCGGGATGCCGGAGCTCTATAGATCCCTCTCCCAGAAGCTTAACGGGCCTCAGTTCATTTACATCACGGGATCGCCGTACCAGCTTTACCCGTTCCTCAACAGTTTCCTTGACACGGCGTATCCTGACGCCAAGGGACCTATCTTCACCCAGAATCTCACTGTCGTGAACATCCCCGAGGCGATCAAGCTCTTTACGAATGACCAGGGGACGTTGGAGTATAAGATCAAGACGATTGACAGGTTGCAGACGATGTACCCGCAGAAGAAGTGGTTGGCGATTGGGGACTCCACGCAAAAGGATCCAGAGGCGTATGCTACTATGTGAGTCTGCATTTCGCTTCTTCCTGTTGTCGACGTTGACGAGGCTTTAATCGCGGTGCAGCTTCAAGAAGTACTCTGGATTCATATCGTGCATCTGGATTCGACAGGTTGATGGAGCGGACAACGTGGCGGAGAGGTTCGCGACAGCGTTTTCAGGGATTCCCGAAGGCAAATTCAGGATCTTCGGTGATTCCGATATTGCTGGATTGGCCGATATCGATGTCGCTGGCGGAAGCTGCTAAGGCAGTCTCGCAGTTTCCCATGTATACCCTCGTGAGACGCCTTTCTTCCTTCGTTCTTGTCAGTCAAGTCTCATTATTCACATTGACACGGAAGACACTGTTGTATGTATGTAACTAACACCCTCTATCATCTCCGCGCTCACTATGAGAACTGTTTAACGATATCAGCAACGCGTCCGTCGACTTCCGTCAGGACTCGAATGAGGTCCGCCTACATGAACTCATTAGCTTGCCTCACACTCGATAATTCAGAGCGAAACGCACCCAAAGTTTATCCTCCCTCTCCTTCCCTGACTCTGCGGTTACGAAGTCTGCCGGAGCGTCCACTTTCATCGTACTAACATACGCCCCTCTCAACTTATCCACATCCTCCTTCCCACCAAGCGCAGCCCAAACCAACTGCCTAGCGCCCTCCTCCGTCGTATACGCCAACAATTTCTCCATAAACGAATGGAAATACGCTTGGAACCCTTTCACGTCTCTCCGCATGTCCGAGATACAGTACCCCGGATTCACCGCATTCACAATTATTGGGGTGCGGGAGAGTAGCGAAGCGAGGGAGCGGACGAAGAAGACGTTGAGGAGCTTGGTTTGCATGTACCGCGGGGCACTTTGGAAGGGTTCGGCGTTTAGGGACTTGAAAGCACCCTCAGAGGAGGTGAGGTGCTTGTCGTCGATCTTCGCCCAATAGTGCATGTCGCTGGAGACGACGACGATTCGGGGGTGGGTGTTGTATGTCGTTGCTGTTGAAGTCATCTTTGGGAGGAGGAGGAGGCATGTGAGGGATGTTGAGAGGTTGTTGACTTGTAGGCTGCCATGGTATGTTTAATAATGATAATGGTAAGTCACTTCCTCAAATATGTTGAGACGCGAACGCGTTAATTAGAAGCTTACGTTTCTTCCCATCCGTCAGACGTTACGCGGTACTCAAGGGGCGCGACTCCGGCGTTCATGACGAGGATATCGAGCCTCTCTTCGTTCTGGAAGGTATCCGCGAAAGCTCTCACCGAGGCGAACTTGCCCAAGTCCAGCAGACGCAGTTCGGCCCTTTCGAACCCAGTCTCTGCTCGGATTCCTACCGCGCGCGCATCGCGTTAGCGCGTCTGATCAAAGCACCCCTGCGAATTTTCAGTAGACTAAGGACTTACTGGACACAGCAGCCTTGCCTTTCTCCTCATTCCGACACGCGAGGACAAGCTTCCCCGGGTTCATTCGCGCGAAATGCGCCGCGGTTTCATAGCCGATACCGGTATTCGCGCCGACTACGACGACTGTTTGGCCTGTCAGGTCGGCTGTGGTGACTGGAGGGACGCGAGCGCGTTGTTCTTTGATGACGGTCCAGACAGATTTTTGCACCATATTTCCAACTTCTTCGCTTGTGCGCTTTCGACGCGTAATTTGAACTTAGAAGGAGAATTGGGGATTGGAGAGAGGGGTTGAGGGAGAGTAATAGCGTGCTCGTAATTCCTCCCAACGACGGCCTGGAATCTTCTTTATGTAGTATCGACCCTTGTACTTTTGACCTAATTCCTGTCACCAAAGAGACAGTGGCCTTTGTCAGCGGAGAGTCGGTGCTGAGCAAGCAGTCTCAGGCGGCGTCTATCGGGTAAATGGAAGCGTTCCTGTGACGCAAGCGCTTGAGGGGGCGCCTATTTAATTCTACGACCTTCCCCGAGCTTTCCCGGTGTCCCTGAGCTCGGGAGAAAAGTGAACGGTTCGCAGAGGAGTTTAATAGACGCACAATTGGCAAAAACTTGGCGTTTCGGTTTTGGAATTCGAAGCAGGGGCCCTGGAGCGCATCATCTGATGCGTAGTCAATTGATGGCGGGATCGGCTGCGCTCACCTCAACAAGTTGAACCTGAACCACGACGACAAGACGAGCGTCTGTACTCCCTACTACCCTTCTGGTGCCTTTCCCGCTTACTGCCTGTGTATGCGTCTGTGGGCGTGAGCCAGATCCCACTCGACTCGGCGCCCTTGAGATCACGATGTCTGATGAACAGACTTCCTTGTGG
>JANDKE010000536.1:0-23590 GCA_027627275.1 Coprinellus aureogranulatus | reverse complement strand
AAGTAAGACTTTGTGTAAGCTTGAGAGTTGACTAGAGGTCTGAGGGATCTCACAGCGATTCCTCAATCTTATATACGTTGCTAATAGCACACTATGGGAAAGGTCCGAGCTGCAAGGACTACCCCACCAAATGATCGTTTTGAGTCGTTTCCAGTAGTTGCGCTACACCGAGTCTATCGGAAAGACTTGGCAAGGACATTGTCAGCCGGGGATAGAAGTCCCCGGCTCACCTGACATAATAAGAATTCCGCAACTGACTTCATGGAGCTTCCAGCAATATGAGAAGCGCTGGATTCGGTCATTTCCTCGGTGATGCTGGGTGGGCGCGGTAAGGCTTTCGCAGCCTAAGGCCAATATGCGAGGCAGGCTCGAGTACAAGCACCTACCTCTGCCTCAGTAAAAGACTCCCGACCCGCTACACCAGAGCCTGGGGAGCCCTTACTCGAGGATATTGATGTGTGTAGGCGTATGAGTCTATGCATCCGGAGGGAGCGCCAAGCGCCCGGTCTTGGGCGCTTCTCAGTGCGAAAGTTCTTGAAAGGAGTGCTTCCCCGTTCCGGGATCTGTAGTATATCCTAAGTTCTCTGAGAGAAGTCCTCAGAATAGTCGAACGGAATTCTGTTTCACCGCGCCTTCTGCCCGAGGCGCTCATATCTAGGAGGCGCGCCCTGACGCGCTGTCACTAGTCTAACGGGATGTGGGTACTTCGAGTCAATTGAGATTGCTATCGCTTCGCTTGATTGGCGTGAAGAAGCTTCATACCGTACCAGGTGGAAGGTGATTTGGACATAAGGCGGACTCGCTGATTTCGAATTGGTGATTCTTGTCATCGGATTGTGTTTTGCGAGAGGTCGGGCTTGCGCTCGTTCGTTGCAGCACTCTCGTTGAGGGTCAGATGGTGTAGTCTCTTGGACATTGCCTCCCGGTTGCAGCGGCTAGAAGCTCGGAGGACTAGAGTTCCTTCGTCTAATTCAGGTTTAATAGGGACTGATTCCGTCAAGTTTGGTTCACAGAAGGCGTAGTACGAGACAAGAGGCTCCAGGAAGGTGACGGGGTCACAAGTATTCCGCCCCCGGACCCCAGTTGTCTCGTGAACGCCTACCACATCACTATGGAGCTCCGAAACACTGAGAAGCTCCCCAGAATATATATATAACTGCCAGTGTACTTCGTCTTTGCCCCATCACATTCAATTTGAGTGTAGCTTTCAATATGGCCTCTCCCAACGATCAACCCGTTGTCGTCCTCCCCAACCTCGCTCTCGATGACGGACGCGTCGATATTCCTGAGGACTCCACCGCTAATCCTATCGAAGGGGAAGTCCACGCACGGGGCGCTGGAAGTGGAGCCGACATCGCCAGTGTTATCGGACAAGTCCTTGAGGCCGTCTACAACGCAATCATGTCGCGCGTCGAAAGCGACAACGAGGTATATTTTACTCACTCTGTTCACTTAGTTCGAAGGCTTTATTGACAGTAATATCTTCCTACAGGGACGTCGACAGTACACCCAGGCGATCGTTTCGACTTTACGCCAGACCTTCCCTCAATACAACTGGGTCTGTGTTCACACCGCTCACTCGAAGTCTTTCGAGGGTGTGGCAGGCCAGGACTGGGGACAAGGCCATGGTGACTTTGATCTCAAGATTGGCGGCGTTGTCGGGTAAGTTCTGTGCTTTTGACCGTACGAGTGATTTTGTGACCTTGCGAAGCTACGAGATTTACTACTGTCGTGGCGGGATCTTCGTCCTCCACGGAGATGGGGGATTCCTCAACGTACGTACTGGAGGATGTCGAAGATCAAAATTTTCCGCTAACAACTACTCACAGTGGGCCTGGACTGGAAATATCTCGACCCAGTCTGGCGATGGGAGGATCGTCATGTTCCGTCGCCCTTGAATTCTTGGGGAAAATCCCTCTCTTTCCGGGGTGCTTCGTTATTGGAGTCTGTAGTTCCCAAATGCTGCTTGTGATTGGAACGGATTTCGCGTATTCAAGAACGTAAATTTAGTTGTGTAAAGATCATTATTCAATGGAGACGCTCGGAAGGGGAGCTGTGAGAAGCATTCGGGATGCGTATGTCGAGAGAAGCGGTCTGATATCGTTTCGGCTGTACCCGTGAGCTCGTTCCATCGATGATTCCCTGAGTTCCTCATCTGCTCCGCGCGCCCTTAGCCCGCATACCCAAACAAGTAATTACTGCGTTCGCGGGGGTGTGGTACGGACCACATGAGCAAAGTACGACGAGAGTATACCGGAGGTTTCCTTAGTGCATGCCCAGCTCGGGGTGAGGAGATCTCAGAGAAGTCCCGATGATAAGCTCGCGCGTCTGCGTTTGATACAGATACGAAGGTGGGCGTGGAAGATCGGGAAGGGCTTGCGACGAGATAGCGAGTCTAGGAAGTGGCCATCTCAGAAGACAACGGTGAGAGGGCAAGATATAGAACACTGTGCAGGTGAAAGAGCATCAAGCTCCCATCGGCGTATGATTCGGCAGGAAAGGTCGACGCCGATCGCCATGCCTAGGAAGGAATAAGGAGGAAGATACCCCAGCTCGCTCGTGGTCTAGCATCTCTAGGAGCCTGCGTGGATTTCGAGTGGTAGGTACAGGCTTGGGTCAGGATGTGAAGCGACGCGCGGATGGCGGGACGTGGATAGCACGGGAAACGCGTGATCAATAACAATAGGCTTTGAGGAAAGTACAGACGCACCATCACGTCCATCTTCCTTCCACGGCTATCCTCCAGATACCACCCAACCACCTTGCTAGACGCCGCGGCTACTTACGAGCAGTCTGCGCGTGGCTACACTACATTATTCCCATCACGCTCTTAGCCAGTTTCTTTCAGGAACAGATGGCTTTTAGAATAGGTGATATTCATAGGCCCAAGTCGTAGAAGAGCATAAACTACGCACGATGTCCAAGGATACGATTGTGGGCATTTGTGGGTGACCTGAGGAAGGATAGCGGATTCCCGATTCCGGTTCTCCCACTCCGGCAGTCGCCGAGTGCGTGTGAAATAGCGACGCGAGTCACGCGACCGATGTTGGGCCAGTACGCAGCCGTCGTTTGTGGTTCTCTTGGAAAGTCCACTTGCTTCCTACTGGCCCCAATGCAAGCGTCCCAACTCGGCGATCTCAATTCTCACAACACTGCTTATTATTACTCGTCCTAAGTCTCGCCACCCAGTGTTAGGATCTCAGGGACTATGAGACACTATGAGTCACTCTGGCATCTTTTCGCCCACACTTTCCTGCCCCGCTTCCAACGTTGGGAGTCGTGCAGAAACTCTCACTCTCGGCTCTCATGAGATGTTCTATGCTCGATTGGTCAATGGCAGCGAAACCCGGGCTTCTACTTCTCGATCATCACCATTGACACTTCGCGATGCTGGTACATGATGGACTTCGCACCACCGTAGTTCGAAGCGATCTGGAGACCCCTTGAAACTCATAGGGCTCATCCTAACCTAATGATCCCCGCCAGTATCTCCGGGGCTTCCTAGGCGATAAAGAACGGCCTCTGCAAAAGAATCATTAGAACGGCAATCCTGGAACTGGGATATCACTCCAAGGTCACCTTCTACGAGAGTTGATCTTCCGAGGGTTCGATATCACAAGAAGCCTTCAGAAATATCTATCTTTCTTGGTCAGTTGTTCCTCCGACTTAGCTCTAGCTTGCAGAACTGACCACCACTACTCTAGGCGCACGCATCGCGCAGCCGCGCTTCGTGTTGCACCTCAAACTAACAGCAAAAACGGGATCAAGCTTTAATTGATTGAATAATAAGAGACTACAAAGGGTCGGTGTTCAGAGGCAAGCTAGATTTGGCTCCGCCTCTCCCTCGCGCCATCTTCTTTACCCACCACCTAACATGGGATTCACCAAAGCAGAGATACAAGCTGTGACGGCGTTCGTCAGAATGGCCCGCATGCAAGAGGTGAGATGGCCCACTCCACGTCGCGTAGCCATCCAAGCTGACTTCCTCCTTCAGTATATAGCCAGTGAGTGACCTAGAACAGAAGGGTTTACACCGGTTGACGTCAACGAAGTACCCTTGTTGGCTTTCTATGTGCGTCCGAACCCTTGTAACATCGGGCTCAAGTGACAATCATGACGGTCCTTCGCTAGGTATATTACGTCCTTCTCACGATCTCAGAGGAGGTGGGTGTGCTCTCTTTCAATCCGAAATGGACCACTTACTCAGTCTTCATCAGGTCTCTATCATATTCCCGCAGAAGTGGAGTCGCGGCAAGGTGTTATTCCTGATCATCCGTTACGGTACATGCGTCTTCATTGCGGTCCAGCTATCCCGTGAGCTGAATTCTACTTCGAGCGCTGTCATAATCATGACCTACCTCTTTCTCAATCCTAGGAGAGTATCGGAACTACTTTTCCATCAGCTTGCCGGTGCGTATTCCCTTCATTACACTCATTAGTGCCTTCCTATGGATCTTACGAACCAGGACAGGGCTGCAAGACACTGCTGTTCTTATACCACGGTGCGCCACAATCTTCAGCTGCCTCCGACGCAACCAACACTTGGCGAAATAGCCTTATACAGCGTTGTTCGCTTTGCGTGTGAAGGTTCGTTGGGTTACTACGGCACCCTTGATACACGAATTCACAATGCTGTAGTATCCCTTGGCCTTTGTCTCAGCGCCCTACTTCAAGTTGGTCCGATTATGACTGTCTTGATATTGGTTCTATGCTCGGTGAGCTCATCATCTTATCTTTCTTCGCTTATACGTCGCTTACTCTGATCGCACTGAAGGTCCCCAGCATCATCACAAACCTCTTCAATATAGTCGCAGTACTCCAGTATCCAGGTACGATGCTATCGGTGTACAATAACGTTGGACATGGAAGATTCAATTTCGCGTTTCGTAGCTGAGCCACCCCCTGATATACTCGCTGAGATGGGGTATCCGTGCTACGTCCCTGCAAACGAGCTGTGGATGCAACGCACCGTAGCTGGAATTGGACGCGATGTGCGCCGATACGTTACCTTCGCTACAACGGCCGGTTTGTACACTCAGAGAACACCATTTTGCGGCAGATACTGACCCTGATTTCAAAGTGCTGCTACTGCTGGCCGCGGCTACCCTCATTGTGCGTTACAAAGGTCGGAGCGGGAGAGTTGTACATGTTCTCCGTCGCGACGGTGGTATCCACTATGTCTCTCTCGCAGGTCAGTGTCGATACGAACGTACGCTCGATAACCGTCGTTGTTGAACCGTTGTATATAGGTCTGAGATTCGTCCAGGCTGTTGTTAACACGCCCGCAATTCTCTCGGTGTGTACCGAGTTCATTCCAGTCAACACGATCAGTGAATCTGACGCTGTCGTACACCTGTATGTTAGGCTGAGCAGTGGGGAACCAACCCAGCGGCTATGTACGTCACTCACCCCGCCCCTGTTAAGGTATGAGTGCTGATGGACCATGTCTTGCAGACTGTTCCAGGTGTACGTGTATCGAGGCTGTCTCTTCTCACTTAGACTGAACTCTTCGGTAGCTCGGACGCCGTCATCACCCCAATTCTAGCTCAACGTCTAATGATCAATCTGCGCAAGGTCGATTACATGGGCTCTCAGCCAATGGCGTCGAAGTTATTATTCGCGCCTCAATCTTCGGAAGCCGAGGATGATATCAAAGACGAGGAATATGGAACCGTTGAGATTCCGGAGAAGTCCTCGCGGTTTCACGATAACGATGCTGAGGGAGTTTTTCCCAAATCCAATGTATGACAAGGTGAATTAGAGGCACACGAGGCGGAGCTGGAGGAATTTGCATCAATCGGGTCCGCGCGATTTCTAGCAGAATTTGTCCTATTTTGAGACTCGGTAATTGACATGACCCTGCTGACTTTGTAAACCCATCCCCTATCACAGTGTCACCCATTTGCCTACTGAACGCCTTCAGAATCGACTTTGGCACGCTGATCGAATGTCCAATAGTGCGGGATTGGCTCCGGAGGTTCTATGCACCAGCGGAAGAAAAAGCAAGAAAAGGCGGGTTAGCGAATGGTCCTGTTCAATTTTGTAGGCTGGAGGTCACTCACCAGGATCCCTTTGTCTCGATTCAAAAGTAATCGCCATGGCGTTGACCCCTGGCGCGAAGAGGGCTGCCGTGCACAGCAAGAGAAGTGCGTGCACAAAGTTATGAACGAATTCGATCTTCATGGCTTGGAAGTCGATCTGTCTAGTCCGGTGTGGGAAGTGCCCTGGCAGGAGACTGGAAGTTAAATGTGGAGGATGGCTGAAAGGAATAGCCGTCATACTCGTACGAAGGTGTGAATCGTTCCCATGAGGGGAATAATGGTTGAGTCTGTGGGTATAGCAGCGCACATCTATAGAAGGAAATGTGAATGAGCGCTAGGATAAGAGGTTCTTCTGGGTGTCAAAACGGCTAGGTAGCACACACGCCCATCATCATCACCCCCGGCCATCGAATTGCACAGCCTGGGTCGATTATACTACCGTCTAAGCGCCGCCATCTCAACTGTACGTGTATCGAGCTTTATCGGTACCTTTTCCCTCCCAGAAATAAAACCAATGTACGAGAACCAGTAACCCTGCTGTGACTGGTTCTCACTGACGATCACCTGCATGTTCTCATGGTAGAACGAGACTGCGATATTTCTCCGAGTGCAGCCAACGAAAACTACGCAGGTACTAGCCTAGCTCACTCAGGGTTGCGGGGCTCTTCACCCCTCTCTGTTCCAATGTGAGTTGACCCTTAAGCTCGCAATGCTCGGCATTCTGAAACTTCTCCCACAAGAGCTGGGCAATACTCGTATTTCCCACACCTCTGAGATTGCCGAGGCGGTTGAGAACCGACGTAAGACTCCGCAAGCCGTTCTGTCCCCAAACTCATCCTCATCAGCTGGTTCTGACCATCTTTCACCCATCCTCTTCTTGACATTCTGGGAGAACCTCCTCGCAAGACGATCAGGATGTGACTCCGTGCAAGTATGCAGAAGTGACGACTAGTAGGACTCAACTAGGGCCCCTTACGGTGCCTCACCACCGTCGGCAGGCCTTCGGCGTTTCGTTCGACCTTCCAAAGACGATTCGAGGTATCGACGTGAACCACTTAGTCCGTTATTCTGCGTAAATTTGCGCAGTAATGACGCTAGAACCGGGCTGCCTCCACCAAGCATTGCCCCGTCCACAGTTCGACCTCTAGGGGTGCCTCACAGGTCGATTATACCTGCCTCACACACTCAGTATCCCTATAGGGAACTCCTAGAGCTGTGATACCGACTAACCCGATTAGTGGGCCTGCCGCAACAACTGACACTCCGAATCCCCGCTCGTCACTTGTCCGTGCGATGCGGTAGCTTTGGAAAAGTCGAGGTTCGCTTCCCGACCCTTGACTGCATCTCGATCGTCTGTGTGCCTCTTGCGACGGTGCACTTATCGAATCACAATGTTTTCATTCAACATCCCCAGCGATAACTCTGCTTTTCGTTTGGTGTCTTGGCGATGTAGGTATTCCGTCGAAGTTCAGGCACCTTTGCTGTTCTAGGAACCATCGAGTGGGGTGCACATAACCCTCGGAGACAATGGACGGGTCTTTGTTGGTTCTGAAATGGCTTTATTGATACGAAGCTCCAACGGTATCGCGTTCCTCCGCACATTTGAGCGTAGCTCCCACGTCTGGTTTGGCTCATCATTCGCTTCTCCCTAGCCGAACAGGATCCACAGTGTCCGGTCCCATTATCTGAATATTCCCTGTGAGTCTTCCCCCATCACAAGTATGCTTTTCAGGTGTTCACGTAGGTGGGCCCGTCGTCAGGGCAATTCCGACAAGCCTCAAAGGTTATGTATATCCGACCCACCTCGGTGCACACCATCGAATGACGGCGCGCGATCGCCCTGACGAGGAGAAGAGGGCAGTTGTCCGGTTCAGCAAGTCAGAATGGAAATCGTCTTGTCGAGGAACGCAATAAGCTCAGCGCGTGTTCTCCCTCATACCCAGCTTTGATACCTCATGAAATGCACCCCACGCGATCCTCGTCTTCCTTCCGTGGCTCTAATATCGGAGAACGGGAACAGCCTGTCATTATGAAAGTGCGTCCGTCGTCGTCTACTGTACCACCTTGTCACGTCTAGATCCTTCTTGTAAAGAAGCAGGGTTTCGTCCGCTGCGCTCTGTCTTTTCCATCTCTCCGATCTTCTGAAGATACCACGGAAGATGGCGAATTCAGGGATTACGCCTTCCCTTTCAGCTTCTCGAGGACCGACGAGATATGGTCGTGAGAGAACAGGCCTCGAAACGGCTACGGATGACGACCCACCCAAGTATCCATTCAGAGCCTTTACCCTAGAAGCCGGACACGGAGTCAGCTCTTAGGAGAGTTGAATTTGGAATATAGGGGGCATCCCCAAAATATCCTCCTGGATGGAAATCAGAGGAGCGCCAAGGAAATGTGTCCAGGTCTGTTATATACCGACGATTCATATTCTCCGGAGACGATCACAGGCGGTCATCAATCAAGGCGAAGCAAGTGGTCAATAGAAGGCCCTATGCTTCCACATTGGTGTTCATAAGCCAGAGGAAAGCAGAACCTTTCGAATCCTTTCTCTCCCCTGTTCATAGATCTGGTGAGCCGCAGTGCAGACATTCGTATCCAGCTCTGGGTATGGCAGGCATTTTCGATCAAATTGTGGATGGCGTAAGGTGGGCGAGGATTTTGAATGTGAGTCTTTCCAGACGTGTCGCTCATCTCGGAAGCTGATTGTCTAACTGCCGTGGATCAGTGTGTGGTAGGTTTTCTTGCCATTAATCCCATGGAGTTCGACTCAAAACCGACGTGCTGTAGGTGGTCAGCGGCTACGCTTTGTTGGTGGGTCTCCAAACCGATTCTAGTTCGCCTCGCCTGCCAACAAATTCTGGTTCAGATATGTGACTTCCTGCATACGTTCCCGGACGAGGTACGAGTAATTCGACCTTCGGGAGACGCGTGTTCGACGAAAATCAACCCTTCGTAGGTTCGGTTAATGTGGGGGACTGCTCTCAGCCTCCCCAAAGTCCTCTTCTTCGTATTGCGCTACTTTATTTTTGTGCACATGGCCCTGTGCATGTCGTGTGAGTGGGGCTCGCTTGGCTACTATATTTAAGGTTAATCCCATCACTGTAGATGGGTTCCCGACTGGTGTGAGCCCCGATGTGTGCAAGACAGAGTTTGTTCGCGTAGCAGTTTCCTCTTTTATTCTGGTGGTTGCCTCAGAATGTGAGCTGACACTCCTCTCGTATGAAAACTGCTGACGCCGTACACTGACAGGGATACTGTTTATTCGGATTTGGGCGTTCTCCGGGAAGAACAAGAAGCTCCTCGCGTTTCTCGTGTTCCAGGTGGTGGTATGTTGTCCTTCGTCCTGCTCGATCGCTGTGAGAAGTGTCTGAGCCCATTCAAGGCTCTTCACGGGGGCGTCAAGATTACGCTCCTTGTACAGTTTGTCCGGAGCATCGAATGTAAGCATCATGCGGCGCCAAATGGGTGCTCCTCTGACGCATTGTGCAGTCGTGGGACTTCCCTTCGGCGGATTACCTTGCCTTCCCGTGAAAGCAAGCGATGTTTATCTATCAGGGATGTTTGCTCTGATGCTGGGGAGCGTCACCAGTGCGCCCTTTTGTATAGTATACTCCTGTATCCCTTATTGACCCCCTGTACGGCACAGCGGTCATGTCGATCATGATCTTTCTCGCCTTCCGTCGACATCGAAACCTGGAGACGACACTACTTTCAGTCTTCTACAGAGATGGGGTATTTTACTTCGTTTTTCTCTCAAGTGAGCAAACCGGGGTCCTCCATATCCTCCACGTTGCACTCACCCCAGTCGTAGTCCTTGCAATCCTCAACATTATTATTAACACAACTTCACAGGTGAGCATCTATCGTGCATCTCAGGCTGAACCGGGAGACCTAACAGGCCTGACTGCCCAAACGAAGGCGCGTGGGCTAAAGTACTCATTCACCCAGGTTGAGACGATTTCGCATGTTATCCTGTCCACGAGAATGCTCCTACATCTCCGGAAGTCAGCCGAAGAGAACCAAGAGACCGTGTACGAGAGCAACCATATCAAACCCTACCCGTCCACGATTCAGTTCAAGGGTCGCGGAAGTAGAGCAACTCAGAGTCAATACTCGTATATTACATTCTGAGTCATCAGGGAATTTAGGCAGTGTATCAGTACAATGGAACACGTTGGACGGGTAATAGTTGGTCACGGATTGGGCTTCGAGCCACGATGCACTCGGCGCTCGGCATGACAAGCGATGACATACATGCAGGAGTTCCTACGAGAGGTAAATTGTCTACCCTGGCGCCCCATGGCGGTGTTTCAAAGCCAAAATTGCGTCAGGGGTCGAGGGACCGCGCTGAGAACTGCCCATTTCTACGTCGACAGGTTCACCCAGAGCGCTACCACCCCTAGAGACCATAGGAAAGAAATCCTGGCCAGCCAGCGACCCGCTCGGCGAGGTAAGTGCGAAGCTTTCGCTCATGGTTCGTCGACGATTGCGTCTCATTGGATTGAGGCCGGACCGAATGCCTTCGCTTGCGTTGCTGGATGGAGTCACTGGGGATGTCGGAGAGCCACTCGACGTCTGAGGAATTCGGATGTCCAGTTTCATAGTTTCGCGCGCTTCGTTCACCCTGATCGAAAGAAGGACGAATGTAATGCCTATCGGATGCACGCCGCACGAAGATTAGCGTACGTGGTAAAGGATACTGGAAATCTGAGCTGAACGTACCGATACTCGGGACAAGGGTCCCGTGGAAGACGTACTGTGCAGGTTTGTCGAGGTAGTACAGCGCGCACATAATTACCTGCTGCACGGTGAAGATCATGGTGCTCTCAACGATAATCCGCATAACCGTTAGAAGACCAACGCCAGAGCCGTGAGCCGTTAACCCTGCCGAACGCGAGAGTCGATACTGTCTCCAAAGCTTGAGCGTAATGAGAGCAGTCGTAAGACAGCTCTGCGTGATGTTGATAGGGTATACCATATCAATCACTGGCCGAACTTGCGTGAACGTCAGAGCTTTCGGATGCATCAGGGACGCCATTAGTATCGAATTGTTGACTAGGCAGAATCCTCGGTTAGTGTCGAGCCTGAACGCGCCAGATGATTCCATTTGCTCACCGATGCTATGGGCTAAGAGCAAGATGGGCAGGCATACTACCCACCAGTTGTACTGCCAGATGATAAGGCACCGATATATCTAGGGGGAATAAATTAGGCTCGATAGTTGAGAAAGAAGTGAACAGAAAGGCGACTCCCAACCAAGGCATCTCCAAGCCAAACTTGGACAGCCATCATGACTGAGGGAGCGAAGCTGTGGAACGTTGAGTAGTTCCGCAAGTAGTATACAGGAAGCAGTCCATTAGAGCCTCTCGTCCAGCTCGGACTGAATGCATAAAGGAAGCGCGATGCATTGACGCCTTTCGGAAGCCATCTCAGATTTGCCTAGCAGACGAGGATCGAGAGAGCTCACCCATGTAAGCTGTCGTAATGACAAGCATGAAACACGTCGCTAGAGAGAATACCTAAGGGTGGAATCAGAGTATGAGGATCAGCGAGCTAAGTCCCCGCTCGTGTCCAGTAAAGCCGAGTAAGACGCACCTTTGCAGAGAATGAGCCATGTAGCACTCGTGTCCTTAAAGCCAGCTTCACGGATTTCAGGAACAGAATGACGTAGGCTCCTATCCAGAATGGCTATGTCAAGCTCTCGTAGTCGCAGGAGCGGAAGAAACAGCGTACCGTACGCCAGGCCCTATAGATAGGGGCGGAAGAAGGAAGTTTAGTACGGTATCTCAAAGACTCCGGAACCACTCACTCCTAGCCAAAATGCGAGCAGCATATTCAACTGCTCCGCTTCATCACGAGCTTGGGCAGCCTGTGGATCATCTGGGTTGGTCAATGACCCCATACAGGAGAGTAAGGAGGTGGGTTGACGTCGAACGACAACCCAGGGACGATTTTGTCTGCTACAGCGCGTACCGACCGCAGCCCACTCTTCGATAGTGCGTCCCCAACCCCAAGGTCTTGATGCCGTGTCGAAGCCGACTTCCGAGAGTAAATGCGCGTCACTAGAGCTTGGACTAGACTCTCAACCACTCGGAAGGCTTTGATTACCGCTCAATACAACGGGAGCCAACGCTAAAGGGTAAACCCTGGATGGCGCACACTGCCCTCGCCGCCACAATGTTTCTATCTGGATCCGTCGTAGAAGGCCGTTTAACTGCTCAGCTCGGGAGTGGCGGAGGGTCCCCCAGACCGTTGATAGACACGTTGAAGGTGGCCGGCGAAAATGAGGCTAGAGCGACACTTTCTTATTCGGCGCTCAGGTACACGCGCCAGTCAGAAAACGCTTGGAACTGCCTAGCAAACTTGCCCATCGTGATATGGCCTCCAAACGGATCCCACCCGAAGGACACATGAGACTATTTTCAGCGCTCTGGTGAGGGCCATTCATCTTCGTCGTCTAAGTCCCTATAAGGCGCGTGGTTGAATATGAGAGAACGAGAAGAGCTTCAGGTTCGGCTCGGTGGTCCGACGGTGGTGGCTTCGCGTCATGATTTCCACGGCCCCGGCGATTGCCGAGCAGTACCCGCAGTTTGGTTTCCTTGTTGGTTTGACCACATCATTCTCTTCCGAGCTCATCTGGGTGCACACTCCCTGCCTAGTACTAGCAGTCGCCAAGCAATCGCGCTTCTCAACATTCACAACGGCGGAATTTTCGAAACCTACCCGGCCCCGAACTCGGCTAAGCACCTATCACAGAGACTGGCTGTACATACGAGCCCATCTTAGGTCAGAAAGATTGAGGTGCTCTCGGAGGAGGTGATCGCGTCAGAGGGAGTGCCATTGCCAGAAAGGTATGTCTAACCTCCTCATTCGCCTATTGCGGCTACATTCTTGTCTAATCTCGGTAAAGACTCCAGGTTGCTTGAATGCCATACCAGCGTCCGCTGGACCTTGTATTCTCGAACGCCTCCGTGCGCGCCTCATCGCTGGTAGCCTCTATGGACATACCCTGTGAGGTTGACATTGCATATCGAGATGTTTATCGGAGGGCGCTTTGCATCTCCCCGCCAGGTCGGTTTTTTTCTGGCTAGATTGGGTCTCTCCTGACCGCGTGACCATGAAGCGGCGCGCGAAGCACTGGTCGAAGCTTCGAAGGCTGGGAAGGGAGAAAAAGATTGTGTTACACGCCCTCACGCGGTCGAGCTCGGACTTAGAAGGACTGCTCTAACGTCTTATATTTCTCCAGGTAGACACTGTGAGACGTTCCCCTTGGCTTTCTTTCCATCCCATGCTCACGTATCGCCTGGTTTCTAGGGTCATTGCCGTATTTCTGTTCTTGGAGTCGCTTCTCGCTTATGCCGTAGCGGACCTTCTCAGCAGTCTCGCAAGTATCTCGGATGGTGCTCTCCGATTCACTTATCCTGGGCAGCCTGATTATCCACAGGCCTCCGAGCCATGTGAGTGTTTTGAGTGTGTACCCGGGCGCCATCCTTGGTTAATCGACATCTTAAACATATAGTCAACTTAAGGTTCTCTTATAAACCAGCAGCCATCGCATACGTCGATAATGTGGACCAAGTCTCCGAAGTCGTGAAGGTTGGCTACGATCTTGGGTACAATGTCGTCGCTCGAAGTGGCGGGGTACGTACTACCTCTTTCTCTGGCACAATTTGCCACTCACAAACTCGGTCAGCACTCCTACGTCGCGGGAGGTCTAGGACAGAAAGACGGTTCTTTAGTTATCGACCTCAGCAATCTCACCTACTTCGCGATGAATCAGCCAACCGCTATTGCCTCTATTGGGTCTGGGTTAAGGATTGGCCAAGTCGCGACCCATCTGGATTATTGGGGAAGAGCTCTGCCTCATGCGACAGGGGCATACGTGGGGTGGGGTGGGCAGACTGGTAAGCATGTTTCAATGCTTGAGCATATCGAAACTCATGTTACCATTGGTGGTAGGATATGGAGGATACGGCTTTTCAACCCGGATGTGGGGGTTGACGCTCGACATGGTAGTCAGCGCGCGAGTCGTACTCGCTAACGGAACCGCCGTTACTGCGAGCAAGGAGGAGAACCCTGATTTGTTCTTCGTACGTTTCTCGCCTTTACCCTTTCCATATCCCATCTCTGAACTACTTCAATGCTCCTTCCAGGCCATACGTGGAGCAGCTCCCTCTTTCGGAATCATCACGAGCACGACCGTTCAGACGTGGCGTCCGCCATCTAATACGACAGTGTACCAATACGCTTGGGGTATGGACAGCCCCACCGCCACTGCGGCATTCGACGCGTTCCAGAACTACTCCCTCAACGCCGAAATCCCTGCCGCTCTCGGGGTCGAATTCGTTCTCGTTCCAGGGGAAGTCCGCGGGAACGTCACCTTACTGCTGTCTGGAACGTGGTATGGACCAGCAGAGGAGCTGGAATCAGTGCTTGGACCCTTGTTGGACGTACTCCCGACTCCCAGGTCGGGTACGTTCGATGTGGGCGACTATCTGAACAGTGTGAAGAACCTCGCGGGAGGGAGTCTCGACGTGTCGGCGCCGAACACGCATAGCACCTTCTACGTGAAGTCTCTCATCACACCTCAGAAGGAGCCTCTGACGGTCGAGGCGATGAATGCGTTTATCGCCTACATCGCGAACGAAGGATTTGACACGGACTTGGTGGGTCATGTTCATGTTTCCATTCGCTCGGCGTAATGCTGACGTGGTGCATCGCATGTTAGGGATGGTTCCTACAGATTGGTCTCCTTGGGGGGACTAATTCGCAAATTAACTCCGTACCTGCCGACGAGACCGCGTTCCCGCATAGGGACTCGCTCTACATGATGCAGCTGTATGCCTACACCCAGGGCGATGTCCTCCCATTCCCCGAACACGGATTCACGTTTGTGGACGGGATCGTGGAGAGCTTCACTAATAACATGCCGGAGGATTGGGACTATGGGTACGCTCTCCTCGTCTGATCCTCATTGCAAGCTTGCTAACGGATATTGGCCTATATCTGACAGGGCGTACACGAACTACCTCGACGACCGACTGCCGGATTACGAGAGCAGGTACTATAAGGGGAACCTACCGAGGTTGAAGGAGTTGAAGAGGAAGTACGACCCAACAGGAGTGTTCGATATCCCGAGTGCAATTAAACCGTAACCGCGGATGAATAGATGTATTGTCAGCCTGCAGGCCTCTACCAGTCCACAATACATTGAAGTGGAAGAGTCTCACAGAACGAGTTATGATCCTGTGAGCCATATCACCAGCGTCAAAATGCCGAGAGTTAGTAACAACGACGGACGAGCATAGCTGCCTCCAGAGTCCGCTGCCGTAGTTGAGGTAGCCGCGCTTCCAGCTTGGGTCTGGGAGCCGACTGGTGTACTCGATCCAGGAGCGATTACGGTGGCATTGGGAGAGGGCGTTAAGACCTGTTGATTCCTTCAATTAGCAACACTCCTCCTTACAGTGTCAAGGAACCTTACCCCAGTCAGGACATCAAGAACCTGGGAGTAACCCATTGAATCAGTTGACCGCCTCGTTCCAGGGAAAGGAGTACTCACACCATCGAGAACGTGTGCAACCCCATTGCTCATAATGACATTCCCAGTCCTAACTGTCACATTATTGACGAACAACCTCCCATCCCGCTTGTGTATCGTCACCGGAATCCCCAACATTGTCTGATACTGCTTCCCGTCCTCCAACGCTGTTGAGTATCCAACCTCCCCTTCGATCAGGTGATACTTCAGCAAGTTTGTCACTTGTTCTTCGGGTATGGACTGTATATCGAGGCCAGCGGCTTGGAAAGCTTCATTAGTCGGAGCGAAGCAGGTAAAATTCGGTGTAGTGTCCACGGATTGCCATAGATTGGCTTTCCTAAACGCTTCTGTCAGAGTACTCAAAGACGCCGCTTGAGCAGTCTGTGTACATGTCTGAGGCATGTTTAGAACGCTTTCGCGAGGTAGTTAGTCCAGGTGGCAAAGCTAATGCGTCACACTTAGTGGTACTCACTGGTCGATGATATGCACGACGCCCCCCTCAAAGCCCACATCCCCGCTAGTTATACTCGCCGCCTCACCGACCCCGGAGTACAATGAAACAGACCCCTGATCATTTCCCTGCCCATCATCGCCGAACGCACTGGCATATACGACGTTGGGGCTACCCTGTAGGTTTGCGTGTTGAGGCGATGTCAGGGCTGTATCGACTACCACGCCTCCGGCGGAAGAGAGGTTCGCGCTTAGGACTCTCCGGGGTAGAATGTGATAAGCGATGAGGTCGGACAGAGTCTCCATTGTGATATTCAAAGGACCACCTTGCGACAGTATCCACGAATCCAGAGCGTCGTCTGATGGTGCGAAGAAAGTAGATTCTGCGGTGGTCAAATTGGGGAGGAGAGCTGGGTAGACGGCGAGTATTGACCCTATTCTTGAGACGCTCGGTGTTGAGTTCAGCACTTCCGTCAGGTTCAGAGCCCCAGAGCCGGAGAGAAGCGAAAGGATAGTTGTCCATATCGGGAGAGGCAGCATGAGTAACGATGCGCAAGGGTCCGACGGTGGGTGTATGGGTATGTCAAGTGAGAGTGGGCAGAGTGCGCCGTGTATATATACGACCTTTGAGTAGTAAGGCAGGGTAAGTGATTCATTTGTTTCACTATCCCGGTCCAATCCATGAAGCCTCATTGAGTTTGGGCGGCTATCGTCGCCCTAGGGACTCGGGTTCATAGTTGCAAGAAGCTCATGGGCTGCGCGTCGAGGAAACAAGCGGGGATTAACGGTCGAGGGCGGTAGGGTAATTCAATCGCCAGCATCTGGACCATTTTATTACAAAATGGATCTGACAAACTGGAAGCCGAGAATGAATGAGATAGTTATTGCCGGCGCTAAATTTCCCTCGCCCGAATGTGACAGCGACGCAGCATTTGATCCCGCTGTCGCAGATGTAGCCCCAGGTGAGCCGCTAGATCCCGTAAGCGTGTAGAATGGCCTCGCAGACCCTGTCTCCGTCTGAAAGGTCACCTCAGTCGAAGTCCCATTCGTCACCACCTCAACCCTGTCCTCGCAGATCATACTCCCATCCTCCCTTCGGTTCGAGCACTTCGCGTTCACCACGATAACGTCGTTTCCTCTTGTAATGTACTGATTCACTTCGTGCTGAGTCGCGTCGGCGACATATGTATCTACGATGTGGAGGGTAAGCAAGTAGCAAGGTGGAGATGTGGGTAAGGAGGAAACTCACACGTCGTGGTTGTGGGAGGCTCTGTCACAGGGAGGGTTGAGGTCGTCGAAGCGTCGATCCGTAGTGTAGCCTTGATTACGCTCTGCACTTCATACGCCGTCCTCCCATCGGCTAAGGTCGATACAGGTTTGACCGTCAGGATTTCTCCAGTTGGTGAGAACAGCGCGCGACTTGCACTCGTGTACTCGATGCCGTACAGGGTCACATCTTGAGTGAACACGAAAGAGAGAGCTGGAACGTAACGGTAGTTAGCGCTGGTGAGCACCATGTAAATTTGTTCCACGCACCAAAGACGACGTATGGCAAAGCGAACAGGGGCTTCATCGTCTAAAGGATCCCTCCCACGCGTCGCGACGTGGGCGATCGGTGGGCTCCAGTCTTTATACCATAGATGTCGGCTGCAGTTCGTCGATGTCGTATGTGACAACGATCTAACCTTTCCATCCGCCGGATGCATAAAACGAGGCACTCATTGGATATAGATCCGTATCTGGACAACCTGCCATGAAGATGATCACAATCAAGCCCATCGACGGCGCCCAAGGGCCAATTGAGATATGCAAGAGACAGCCGTTACCCTGGACAAGATAAATCGTTCCGCAAGATATTGCTCTCGAGTGCAAGCCCGAAGCCAAGGGAATGTATTACTCGCGTTTGTAACACACCATGCATTCGAACCGTACGCGATGGTATCCTGTCGTGGGTGTCAATACGCGCGTCTACAGAGCAACAGGGGTCGTCACGCCAACGCCCGACTCACTATAGCTTCATTCATCTCCAAGGAACACGACTGCCTTCGTACCATTCAACGTTCCGTTCATCGTCCGCACAAGCGCTTCATCCACCTTCCCCAACCCATCAAACCGTACTTCGCGATGCTTCACCTTCCCCTTTTTGACCAGACTTGGGACGGTGTCGTAGAAGTCGGCGATGTGCTTGGGAGTGAGCTCGACGACGTTCACGCCAAACATGCTGATGGACTTGGTTATAACTTGTAGGAGGTTCTAAGGGAGGCAAAGCTGTCGTCAGGAACGGGGGCTGGTATTTGAGAGAGGGCAGATGACTCGCTTTGACGGTGTCATTCACTCCGAATTGGGCTGGGAGTATGGAATTCAGTCGGATTGACGGGTTCTCTCAAGAAAAGACAGCTGGAGACGCACTTGAGATCATACCACATTCGATGAACCTCGCACCCATCGCGGCGTGCTTCAGTGCCAGATCGAGTGTCTTCCCGCCGACATTATCCCAATACCTAAACGTACGAGCCATTAAGCATGCCGAAGTAACATGAAGAGTTGCTTTGGAGACCCACAAATCTATGGGCCCTTCCCTCTGCAGCACCGCGTCGGTATCCTCCTCCTTGTAGTTGAAAGCGACTTCTGCTCCGATCTCCTTGGTGAACGCGACTCTCTCCGGGGAACCTGAACTGGCGATGACGCGGAGACCATCGAGCTTGGCCAGTTGAACCACCAGACTGAATAAACAGTGAGCGATTCCAGTAAGAGAATGGGGACAGGTGTCGCTCCTGGAACTCACGAGCCTACAGCACCCGCTGCTGCGCTAATGAAGATATTTTCTCCCTTACCGACATATCTACGTTAGAAGTGTTCATCCACCACGATCCGGATATAACCTCGCACCTGCTTCGCCTTGACATGCGCCTTCCATCCCATGTATGCTGTCATACCAGCCAACCCCACAACGCCGAGGTATGCAGACCACGGAATATCAGCGTGATTATTGAGAACGGTGAGATAGGATGACTGAAGGTCTGGTTTGACTACATAGTGCTGATAGGCTGGGAGGTGGTTGAGCTCGCGAAGAACTAGTTTAAGGTCATGAGAGAGAAAGACGACACGTACGCAGCATCCCGTAAACATGATCCCCGACTTTGACAGAGTCGTTCTCGGAACGAACCACTCTCGCGACAGCTAAGCCGTAGATCCTGTTTCATTGAATGGGATCATGATCATGGATCCAGAAGGAATTGGGTCTACTTACAGTTGTCCCAGAGTAAACGGTGGCTGCCAAGCACGATGATCATCCCTTTGACCAAATGCGACTGGAAGGAGAGGAGCGTACCATCGCGATTTTCGCCTCCTCGCCTGGCCCAACGATCAGAGCCTTCATGAATGGGTCCGGTGCAACAACGATGACTCTGAGAAGGATACCCCCATTGAGAGGGGCAGCGTCAATGTCGACAGTCTCCGTTTTATCGACGACAAACGTCTTCCCGAGTTCGATCTCGCCTGAGGAGGGGTTTAGTGCATCTGGTGAAGACTGGTATAAGTCGACCTGCCTCTGAGCGGGGAGTCGTAAATGAGGCGTGGGTTAGGAATTGGCGACATTGACGCAAAATGTATGTGCGAGAAAAGGTGATAGAGATGGGAAGAGAGAGCCAGGTTCCTTTATAGCGGGGGATACTGAGACCGATGAACACCCAACCTCAGGTGGGAAAGGACGAGATACAGTAAGATTTCTTTTCCGTCCTTCTAGGTGATCTAGCCCCTCCGAGGATTACTGATCAGAGGAACGCTTTTGAGTGTCGATGTTCAACGCGTACATCATTGAATGACGCTGGTAGGATTACGAAATTGAGGGAGAGAGCACGGTCCTCGGCGCCATCGCAGGGCTCAATCAGCGGGATGATTCGACGGAGGGAGGACCTGGGAAAGGCAGTATTTGTATTAGCTGGTCAAATCCAATGCCGCTGAACGCGTAGACGTGTCGGCTGACACACACTCGCCTTGCTTCCCACACGTACGCAAAGGCCCGCAGGCTCCCCGGCTCGCAATGGGATCAATCGTACGCAACTAGCAAGCCGGTTGCTTGCTAGAATCATCGGTTTGAACTTTGAGCATGAGCAGGGTACGGAAATGGGAACGGAGAGTTGACAACAGAGAGATGGTGGTTCAGAAACAAGAGGGGCGCCCAGTACTCTGGGGTCAATTGGATCTCGGCGATTGCCGAGCCCCTAACTGTTGGCCTGCATTTTCGCCAGACTCCAACCAGACTCTCTTGTCCCCTTTCCATATGGCCGTCCAACGAACGGATGCACATACCAGGCTGCGACACCCTCACCCTCAAAGGTCTGGCGGCGGCTGTACTTCCGCCATTAACTACCTCAATCGAACATCAAGCTCGCTACTGGCTCACTCTAGGAACTGGGGCATTCGTCGCCGACAGTTGCTCATTGAGGCCGGGGTCCATTGCGTGGAGAGGAAAAGACTGGTGCAAGAGCACGCGCGCCGGTCAACCGCTTTCGTTCAGCGGCATTGCCAATCGTCCACCGTTTCCTCCTCGCCCAGCGCTTGTATCCGAACGACCTCACCCGAATACGACGAAAACCCGGGTCTGACACTGTCTCTCGAACATCTCAGATGTTTAGCAAGTCTTCAACGAAACCGCATCCTATTCATCGGGATGGAATGACTTCTGGGACGTTAATGCTACGCATGTCAGTGGAAGTGTTCTGAACTTCTGAGCGGCGGTTTCGTTGAACTCACAATCGGGCGGAAATCGGCGTTTCTCTGCGACCTAAAACAGGGTGGATGCAGAGGATGATAACTTCCAGGCGGAGGAAGTGAAGCACCGCTCTTGTCAACATTTCGTCAGAAGGCGGACAGCGGATGAGCGATGGATCTCAAAGGGTCAGCAGTTCTTCGGAAAGCGAGGAGCGGGAAAGGCGAACGAAAGTATCTCAAGATGAGGAAGATTACGAACGCACCGGATCGAACCACCTTCCGTAATCCTAGGCTCTCCTCGTACGAAGACAGGCGCTAATCGAAGGCTCTACGCAGTGAGATATGGGTGGGGCTCACTTCTTCAGCGCGGCTGGCGATAGATCTCCTACGGTTGTGATGGCTGCTCCTTCAAGGGTTCAACTCACGCTCAGCGACTTCCTCTCTTTCGCAGGATGCCGAGGCTATCAGTATGAACGAGATGCTCTCAGAGAAACGCGACAGTAACTATAATGTCTGCTGTCCCTACTGTTATCATCATCCTCGCGCATAACGATGGCCATTCATCCAACAACACATTCATCCTCAAATATACTAGTACACAAAATTGAGCGCGCGCCGGGCAATACTGGGAGTCACTGCATCAAAGTCAAGACTAGACGAAGAGGAGAATCCTTCCATCACTCGATTGGTTCGACACGGTCCCGTACCAAGCCCACTGAAGGGGATGGGTAAGTGGAACGTCGCCATGAAGTGGCTGCGGAACTCACGTTCTGGTATCCGCCATCTCCGTGGAGAGCAAATACACCGGAGCGGCACCAGTATATCTCATACCTGAATGCATGGGACGATGATTCCAGTATTAAACTTACTACATGAGCGAGAAACCTACCCAATATCTCCGCTCCAGGTGGTTGGGAAGTCACCGTGACCGTGTCCCCAATCTTCGCCCTCGGAGCCATCGAACGACTTGGTGTGAGCCGTATGGACGATGATATAGTTGTAGTCGGGCCAGACATCGTGCAAAGCCGAGACGGTTCCCTGGGTAAATTGGCCGCGCCCCTGAGAAGGAAAAGGTGTCGCCTTTCGCATAAGGAAGCATAGAAGCGGAAAATCAGTGACTTACAGTGTCGTCATCTGCGACAGTGGGGACCAGTTCGTGCCAAATCTCGTAAAGCACTTCGCCGAAGGCTTCACCGATTTTGCCATCATCGCCATAGCCTCTGGGGGTATAACCAGGGGGGTACACGGGCGACTTGACGCGGCCGTCGTCAGGAGGAAGGCTGGGGAGGTATTCCACGGGTTGATCTTTTCCAGAGGACATGTTGCTTGTGAATCGCGCTTGTCGACGAAGGTATTGTAGAAACCGCAACAGTTCATGTTACCTTTTATACAAACGAGTCCCAGTCATCTCTGGATCTCATGTTCTCGTGATCGAAGTTCCAGTGTCGGCACTCGCACTGCCAGTGGGGCGATGACTCCAATTCACGAGGATCGCCTCCACCGGATTCTTTCCCAACGCTTAATCCGGGTCTCCAATTTAGTCAGTACGGGTTTTGAACTGTCCGTGGGGTGCAAATCCTTCTCTTACGCCGCACTATGGTCATCGCTGGTACGGATCGGGAATCTCCTAAACTCCTGAGCCGCAGTGAGAACGTATGAGGCCTTTCGTTCCTGTGTTTATTCTCTAGACGCCGACCGAATTCGAACGAGCGCGTACTTCCCCTTGGCTCACGAAGATGGACAATTCCTTCGACCATGAGCTGCTCAAGCTCCTCCAGCCACTGCCTCCGCTTCTTGAGGCTGTTGAGGACGAGCCTGCGCTCCCTACGCTTCCAGCGCTTGTCCCTGCGCCAGTCCCAGTGCCTACCCCTCCTGCATCGCATTCTGCGTCTCCAGATCCAATCATGATGCCTGAAGTGCCTGTTGCAGCAGCAACAAGGAAGCAGTGGATAACTGAAGCCTCTTGGTCAGGGTACTGAACTAAGGGGCTTCAGAGCGCACTACAGGGTGGTTAAGTACACAGATGGATGTAGTATGTAAGCAGAAGATAAGATATGCGGATTTGATCAAGAGATAGGGAGATTAGATGAAGATAAGCGAAATTGGGAAAGATAGTGATGGACAAGGATGGTTTGGGTGTGGATAAGAATGGATAAGTTACCAAGTCAACTTCCAACACACTCCCCTGACTGGGACACTCCCCTGATCCAGGCACACTCCCCTAACCCTGCACAAGTCCAAGTCGCTCTCTGGCTATGCGGATGAGAGGCAGAGGCAAGGCCTTGGTGAGGCAGTCCGCAGGCTGCTCAGTGCCCGCAATCTTCAAGGGCTGAATGGTGCCAGCCTCAACCACATCTCGCAGCCAGAAGAACCGCAGATCAAGGTGCTTCATGCGTCCAAAGTGCTCTGGGTTCTTGCTTACACTGATAGCAGAGTTGTTGTCAATGTGGAGAGAGGAGCACCTTCTGCTTGAAGCCAAACTCGCCTAGGACGTTGCG
This sequence comes from Coprinellus aureogranulatus, assembly GCA_027627275.1. Classification (NCBI taxonomy): domain Eukaryota; kingdom Fungi; phylum Basidiomycota; class Agaricomycetes; order Agaricales; family Psathyrellaceae; genus Coprinellus; species Coprinellus aureogranulatus. The sequence goes on along the minus strand of JANDKE010000536.1, from coordinate 350 downwards.
CATCCACAGGATCTCCTTGCCAGCCTCTACTGCAGCGATGTACTCAGCCTCAGTGCTGGACAGGCAAACAATGGTCTGCAGCTTCCTGGACCAGCTGATTGCTCCTCCAGCCATGGTGGTGACATAGGCGCCAGTCGAGTGCCCAGTGTCGATGCAGTCCCCATGCGAGGAGTCTTTTTTTTTTTTTTTTTATTTTTTGAAACAAGTTTTAGATACCGAGGCACGGTGGTAGCCCGGTCGCGCTATCTACTACATGCAGCTTGAGTACGCGAACACAGCAGAGTACACTGAAGAAAAGTAAGGCATAACGCAGCCCGATCGCGAGACAGTGGTGTCCCCCGCGCACGCGC